>JALLAR010000095.1:0-28807 GCA_036939335.1 Conticribra guillardii
GAAGTGTCAATAATTTTTACCGTGACTTTGCACGAACCATTCATTTCTACTCTACCATACCATATGAATCTTGCGTCATAAAAAAATTATGACACAATGAAAAAAAGTTGACGTGACACCTTCTACTAGCTCTCTAGAGAGTAGCTAGTTAAAGCAAATCAAATCTTTTTGTCCCAGCATGCAATGCTCTCCTCACCCAACATAAATATTATTAGCGGACGCAATACATAATAAATGGCATCTTTTCAAGAAATATCTTGTTTCATAAAGCTTAATTTGCAATGCCTATTTTTTCCGCCACGAGTAATCCGTTTCGACCAATCAAGGATGCCAGATCCATCCTTTTCATCGTCCTCCCTATTTTTGCACAAGTTGGATCGATTTCTACCCACACAGGAAACATTGAGTCGAATGATGTACGGAAACTTGATCCGCTGTCATTAAATGATGGAAATACAGTCAGCTCAAATTCGATTAAACGCAAAATTTCAGAGAACAACTCAACAATAACATGTCCAAGTTCCAACCCTTTACATTGCGGATGTGAAGAGGTCAATCAAGCAGATTATCGCGGTTCAATTTCTGTTAGCGCAAAGGGCCACAAATGCAGAAACTGGACGATGACACACAATTTTCCTCGCGACGGGTTAGTTGGAAATCATTGCCGAAATCCTAATCAGTCAGCCTCTCGTGCGTGGTGCTTTACAGAAGATATTGAATTACTTTGGGACTACTGCGATGTTCCAGTTTGTTCATCAGATAATTTAATGTCATCTTTTCAATGGGCCACTGATGTTCCATCAAAGACACCGGCATATTCAGCTGAAAATGAATTACCAACTATTGATCCCACACCTTTACCAACTTCTCAGCCAACGTTATTTTCCACTGCAAATTCTATTTCCAGTCAACCAACCGCTATGCCGACAACACCTCCAAATACACATAATTTGACGCAGCAACCAAGTGATAAACATAGCACGCTCCCTATCATAGTGCCAACAATAGAGCCAACTTCTGATCCAACTTCTGATCCAATTTCTGATCCAATTTCTGATCCAACTTCTGATCCAACTTCTGATCCAACTTCTAGGCCAACAGTAAGGCTATCACGCATACCCACGAACAGACCAACGACCAAACCAAATATCTCTCCAAAGTCTCTACCAACAGCAGAGCCTACAATTGAGTCTGTAGATTTATCAACATCGATGACAGATTTTTCTTTCCCTCCATCTGTCTTAGTTAATGCAACAATATGTCCAGGATCAAACCCTTTGCAATGCGGATGTGCAAATGTAAAGCAATCTGACTACCGAGGTTCAATTTCGTCAACTGTTAATGGTTACACATGTAAGAATTGGGAAATGTCGCATAATTGGCCAGGTTATGGTCTAGAGGACAGCAATAACTGCCGGAATCCAAATCAAGCAACTGAGCGAGCTTGGTGTTATGTAGAAGGTGCAGATATTGTTTGGGACTTTTGTGATGTGCCTATGTGCTCAACGAGTCAGCCGACGCAAAAACCAAGTCAACGACCTAGTCATACACCTACAACACTGCCGAGTAATTATCCTACCGCGAATCCGACTAAATATCCAACACTTGATCCTTCGTCAAAACCGACGAATGAACCATCTCCCATGCCAACCACAATGCCCACTGCTCAGCCAACGCAACAACCTAGTGAAAAGCCCACATCATTACCCAGTGCAAGTCCAACCAACTTTCCATCTATGAAGCCAACTGAACTCCCTACTTCGCAGCCAACGCACCAACCTTCTCAAATACCCACAACGCGGCCAAGGGATAGTCCAACAAATAATCCATCTCCAAAGCCCACACGTATGCCTAATTCAAATCCATCGCACACTCCATCTTCAATGCCCACACACTCTCCATCACATATGCCCGCGAAAGCTCCCGATTCCTCGCCTTCGGGTCAAACCCCTTCCCCGCCTGGCGCATGCCCAGCAGCAAACCCACAATTTTGTGGATGCGAAGAAGTTTATCATTCTGACTATCGGGGCACCCTAAGTGAAACGGTCAATGGGTACCAATGTCAAAATTGGGTTCATCAATTTCCGCAAAGTCACAACTACACGCCAGAAAGATATCCGGAGGCTGGATTGGAAGCCAGCTACTGCAGAAACCCTACTGGATCGAGAAGTACTTGGTGTTATACAACCAACCCTAACCAGGTCAGATGATATTTTTTTGATTCACAAAGTTCAGATATTTTTTAATCATCTTGATACTCACTTTTTAATGATGAATATTTCTATAAAACGCTTTGACGCCAGAGATGGGATTGGTGCACTGTACCTACTTGTAAATCATCAGCTGAAATCGACAAAGTTACCAAGGCAGATCTTATCAAGCAAGTTAGTTTCGTTGCCTTTGGAGATAGTAAGTAAATGCTTGGCCATAGAACATTGAATATTGTGCTTTATATCATTATGTTAGCGATATTTGAGACATTAGGAGGAACAAAATGATACATAGTACTTTTTTACTAACCAGAAAGAAACCCCGTGCTTACAGTTCCATACTCGAAAGACCAGCGATATTGCCTCAACAAGCAACTTCGAGAGCTCAACCAAGCTGAAATGGGATTCAAGTTCATGGTACATGTCGGGGATATAAAAAAAGGATGGGAAAGCTGTGACGAAGAGCGCTATACTGATATCGCAGAAATATTTGTTCATCAAGACAATGCACTCAATTATGATGCAAGAGATTGCTTCTTTGTTCCTGGCGACAATGAGTGGTCAGATTGTTCAAACCGAGATCAGGCGTGGAAGTACTGGATGGAGTCATTTGGAAACGGAAACATGCAACAGCGAACAGGAGTCGGCCCGAATATGAATTCATTTGGAACTTTATCAGATCCATCCATTGATGTCGCATATCAAAGAGAATCGCTCATTAACCGGTTTTACCCATCTACAGCGTCAAACTTTGCATTCTTAACGGACAACGTGCTTTTCATTGGAATTAATCAAGTGGGTGGTTCTTCAATCGGAGACGAACCAGCACGATTGAGTGGCAATTATCAGTGGGTGGAGGAAAAAATGACAGAATACAACCCAAAAGTCTTGGTTATCTTTGCCCATGCTAGATTTACAGGTACACGGTGGAGTTACTTTGGCGAACCTTTCACAAGGTTGATGCAAAGGTCTTATCCACATGTTGCTGCTTTGTATCTTCATGGAGATGGCCACGATTTCAGTATCAGCACTCCGGATAGCAGCAATGCAAATTTGATCGATTTGGAAGTAGATGGAGGAGAAGAGGCCGATCCGCTATTAGTATCTGTGATGTATGATAGCAACGCGGACACGTATTCATTTGATGTGGACAAGAGAGGAGGTTACTACTATGGAGGTTGCCAGACAGGCAACATAGACAAAACTTGGACGTCAAGCTACTAAGATCCTGTTGAAATCTAGCTATTGTTTCTTCAGAACAAAACTTTCTTTAACAAATATACCATTACATGGAAACATTCTTAACAAAAAAAATGGTGCTAGTGCTTCATAGCCTCAATCTGAAATAGTAGAACAGCGCCAACCGCCAGTTCCGAAAAGGAATCTCATTTCATGTCGAGAATCCCACAATGTTTGACCCCAGGCGCAGCATGAGCACTTTGCCTTACATTCAACTGGTCCACGTCCACGGAATTGGGGCTCCTTGGGTCCTGGCGCGGAACTTTGTTCTTGGGAACGACGAGTCAATGTCTCGTCATCTACTTGTTGCCACAATGACGCGTCACCAAACTCATCGATCCCTGATGCCATTTCTAGAAGCGACTTTGATGTATAGAGCGAGGTTTGAATCATTGCACGGTACTCATACGCCCCATTAGCATAACTATCACAAACCTCAGGTTGAGCTGGAGCTTTATGATTTGGGTGTGCCAATAGCTGCTGCAAATCAAATAGAAGTTCTGGTATTGTAATCTCTGGATGCCATGTGCCTCCATTGGCCTCGTCATCATTGAGGGTTGATAACATTACAGCACCAGAACAGTGAACATTGAAATGGTGAAAGTCCCTTGGAAATTTGCACCTTGGTGGCGAGTTAATATCATCCCATTCAAGAAGGACGGGAAAGAGGCCTCCTTCATAGGGCGTTCTTTTTGGTCCAGGTATGCCACACAGCAGCTTCTTCATTTGACTCACAGCATGTGCTGGACCAAGTTTTTGTCGATACACTGCAAAGTCAACCAAGGCGTCTGGTTTGCGCACAAGCCACGAACGACAAAAATCTACAAGACGTTGATGGACAAACATCGCTTTTACAGAGTGAATTGACGGTCCATTGTTTGCTCGTCGTTCCAAAGATTTTTCAGCAAACAGATTTTGTCGCACCTTCGCAACTTCTGCATCCAGCAAAACTTTAACTGCCGCCACGACAAAAGCAGCATTCCCGCTGCCCTTTGGCGCAGATTTGGTTTCATTTCTACCGTCTCTCCACATGCTCATAACATCTTTCATGGATGCATCTGCAGGATCACCGTCGGCTGATGGCTTTTCACTATGGCATGTCTCCTTCCACATAGAAAGTCGCGACTCAAGCGAAATATTGTGCGTGTTGATTTCAACTTCTGGAACAAATCCTGCTGTTTGAATATCATTGGCCTTCCAAGGCATTGGTGATGCCATCTTGTTAGCACTAGACACATTGATTGGTGAATTTTCTTTATTGAAACTAGGATATTTGCTAGTCATCCATGGTTTTGGTGACATTCCATCGACTGATGAAAATCTGTTACTTGTACTTTCTTTTCCACAAAGAGAATCCTTGTTGCACATCCGGGGCTTTTGAGATTCAATTCCACCGACAACAGAAAAATTGTTGCTTGGGTTTTGTTTTGCAAGAAGAGAATCCTTGTTGCTCATCCAGGGCTTCGTAGATTCCATTCCATCGACATCAGAAAAATTGTTGCTTGTGTTTTGTTTTGCAGGAAGAGAATCCTTGTTGCACATCCAAGGCTTTGGCGATTCCAATCCCCTGACCGAAAAGGAGTTGCCGTTTCCATTTTCTTTGTTACAAATAGAGTTCTTGTCAACCGTCCATGGCTTAGAGGACTCCGAGCCGTTGGTATCCGATGCATTGCTGTTTGCATTTGATTTCTTACAGTAATCTTCATTGCTTCTATGAAAGGATAATTTCTTATTTGCGATTGCAAATCCATGACTATCCTTTTTACAACTCAAATACTTTCATGCGGATGCCACTGCGCATTCCGATTTATCACAGTAGCCCGATCTCATGTAACCTCTCAAATGTTCTACATCACACCCATCTGCTTGGCAGTTGACCTACAGTAAAGTATTGGAGGGAGATACAAAGGTTCAACGAAGATGAGAGAATTTGACATCAGCAGCAAAAATATAATATCAGTTTGAGTGCATTGGCAATATTCAAAAAAAGAGCAGCTGCGCCTTGCCTGACATAACTCACCATTTCTAAAGAACACGTGCTGGCTGCATGGGCTTTGAATTCACTTAGGTTCCCTTTCCACTCACAGCATTCAACGCTGGCGTATTTCTTTTTCGTGAATATGCCCTCTGAGTCTGATTGATCGTGCAAAGCTTCAAGTTCGCGTTCTTCTTCATCTCGATCGAATTGATTCTTGCATCTCACTGGCATATTTCCAATGATGCTCTTGACGATCAAAATTGAATTAGGGGATTCCGTGATTAATGCAGAGTGACGACATGTGGGGCAGACCATGGAGACGCCTTCCAAATTCTTTTTCCCTTTGGCATTTCTATCACCCCTTGGTGTTGTTGCCTCTTGATAGGATAAGAGGCATGATCGGCAAAAGACGTGCCCGCATTGCAAGGTGGAAGGTTCTTCGAATACATCTTGACAAATTGGACACAAGAAGTTGGGATCGGGGGAAGCGAGGAAAAGATCAACCGGCCAGCCCATAGTAGTTATTGCAGACCAGAGCAACTCGAGATGAAAATATTATGATATGCGAAAATCCATACGATGTAGACAAGGCAGAGATCTGCTCGACCCTGTAATTTTTTGTCTATGGTAGTATGTGGTACCACATCCATGCCATCATTCGCACAAAAAAATATCCGTCGCTGTGTGTGTAGTAGTATGATGTGTGCTGAATCGCCCAAAAGCCAAATTGTGAGCGCATAGGAACAGCCTGAAATGAGAAATCGTATCTAGTAGTACTAGAGAAAAATCGAGAAATCCGAGTAGAATAAATACTTTCTTCGTACAGCAATAATAAATAAGAATTTACTATTCTTGTCACGGGTCAAGCACATCATTTTTTTTTGGCGCGCCGCCATATCGTACCCTCAACATCTATTAACAACAGGACGACCCCATTATTATTACCCCGATGTCATCAACCAGCATCAACAGCCCGCCATATTATCATCTCCTCATCAATCACCACCACCGCACTTACTACCCAACCCAATGGACAGCGACAAGGACGACTCGTCAGCCTCTCAAAGTAATGATATAGACGGCGAGATCCCCAAATGCAGCACATGCCGGAAGCGTCTAGGAAGAAAAAGTAAGAACTGTGTCGGCTTGACAGCCGCAACTTTGTCTCATGAGAGGTCGGGTCTATGTTGCATGCGTCTATGTTGATTTGAATCGCCGAAGTGGATGCTGTTCATGAGCTAATTTAATTATTTTTCAATGCCATTATTTTGCTCATCCCTCAACTAACCCGCTGATCCACTGTCATTGTCATTTTTCCTGCTAGACTGCCTCCAACAAGCATGTATTCAATGCTGCACTGATCCAACCTGCGAACCTCACCGTGAAGCTCGCGAAGTATTAAAGAAGAAGGAATCAATCCTCGATGGAACCGACTGGATCACCCGTACTGCCGCCCAAAAACGTGCGTGCAAGGTATCAAGGGGAGTATTTCACGAGTCCAATATCGAATATTTTGGTGATACTGTGGTGATTTGGAATTTGAGAGAATACATGAAGGTTCCAAAGTGGAGGGAGGATGCCATAAGGAAATCGAGGAGGCAAGAGGAGATGCAGGAATTTTCTAGAAAGAGGAGAGGCGATGATGCAAATAGCGGGGATGGCCCTGGGGAGAAAAAACGACGGAAAAAGCGATTCAAAGCCATCTGTGATGAATTGTATGAAAAATCTTTGAGCAAGTGAATTTTTGAATGTACATTTTCCAATCTTCCTTTCCACTCACGAATCGGAAATTCTGAGAGTCATGTCTTTTGGAGGACTCATCGCTCTATAACGAATGCAACAATAAATGTTCATGTTCAGAATGAAAAGTTCATACGCAACACATTTGAGTCACTTTTAGCTAAATGAAAACATTATTTCATGTTTAGGGCCTTAGTGCTTATATTACAATTAGAAGAAAATTCAAATAGAGCATGCAATTTCAATTCATTCGGTGAGTTTGATACAATAGACACATTCGCTAGTAACAGTTCGGCAGTGTATGAGCTTTGGCAAAAAAGATGAAACAAGGCAGTGTGTCAGAGAGCATTGCGTGAGGTAGGATCGCAGCATTTAGTGTGTGGCGACGCTGACCAATCTCTGCTCTGTAGGCGCGAAACAAGCAACTCTTTTGGGCCGTCCACTTCGAGACCTCTCTCAAACAGCTTACGCCTCAAAGAATGGACAGAAAGATCATTGGAATTTTCTTCATCATCGAATCTTTGGCGCTTTCTAGCGCTTCTGTTCTTCTTAACAAGCGCTTCCGCCAACAACTGGTGTAGGATAACTGGAGACTCCTTGATTTTCAAATAGGAAGGCGATTCCATGATGTCTTCCGCGTGATCGTGAAAGAGAGCCATTGCCGCCTCTTTCAACAGCGCACATTTCTTACAATCCGCATAAAGAATCATTTCGGCTGCATTTTCCTTCGTCAATGCAGTCTTTACCAATCTTGATTCCACGAGCAATTTGAGTGTTGTTATGCCGAATCTATCAGCAGCATCGAGTAGCCCCAACAATGTTTCAAGCCACTTCTTCCCATCCCCTACATTTTCTTTCCCTTCCGAAGGAACCGGAGGAAGAATAGCGCCATAAACATAGCGTAAGAGATATCGAAAAACATCGGGCCTCATGTTAGTAATTTCAATAGCGGTCTTTCCATCAAAACCCTCACAAAACTCTGCGAGAAGTTGTGCCGAGGTCCTGAGTATTGTTTGATGGGCGTAAAAGCGAGTCTTTTGAACAATGAAAGTAACGTCGGATGTTTCTTCGTCATTAATCAGTGGTAGGAATTCTAATCCCATCGGATTTGGTGGCAGGATCTCAGTGCAATTATTCTCATCCTCCATGATATTTGCTAGGATTTGAAGTTCGACGATGAACCTCTTAGTTCTCATGCGTTTCCGATGTTGGAATTTCCATTGAATGGTGCGAGAGGATGACGCTGCATAGGATGGAAAAGTAGATTGTATTTTTTCGTTTAAAAATAAATTCCAATCACTCTCTGTTTCCATTGAAATGGAGAAGGCCGCTTCTACATCTATGCTACTTCGATGTTGATAGGATTTGCAATACAGTTCGATGGTGGATTCGTGAATTCCATTAGCTAGTGGTTTTTCGATGATGGCTATCTCCCAATCGAGATTGCTGCAGGAAAAAGTTTCCGAAATTGGATTGAGGCATCCTTGAGGGTAGACAAAACGAATATCGGAAGGAGGCGACGACGGGCTCATCGTTGCACGAAGATTTTCTTTCCAAAGTCGATGGTTTCAAAGACGAATGCTCGAAGACAGTATAGTGCCAATCGAGGTAAGGTATGGCAACAAAAATAAAATGAAGGAATGCGGCGATTTTCAAATTTTAAACGCCTTCGTCTTCCATTTCCACTCGACGGCCGACGGATCACGCACGCCACCACATACTACTGCTTATCACATTGAAACCAGGTTGCGCTAGGCCCGAGCCAGCTCTCTAGAGTGTCTAGTAAGCATAACGATACACAATAACTTGCGTTTTGATATCTCCCACCCATAGCAATGCATAGTTGTAGGCAGCATGTTTAGCAGCATGCCGGCAACTACTGCGAAGGACGAGCCCGTGATTGGATTGATTAATGTATCCGTTTTTCATTCCGACAATGAGCGACGGACGGACAACACACGACACGCGACATACAGGGCGGGCACGACGAAGGACGAACGAAGGCGAAGACCCGACTCACACAAGCTCACACAACACAACGCAAGAGCTGCCAGCTATCTAGTATCTACCTATCTGCCACCACCAGCAATGGACAATGGTGATTGGTGCTTGGGTTCTTGTACAAGCTAGAGAGGATTATCTACCAATAGCTTAGTTAGTACTTAACCATCCCATCGTTCCAACACCATAACTAAATAGTAATATGCTACGAGGAGTCGTTCGACAGCCTCTGTCTCCTAAAAAGTCTTCTGCCGCTGCCCCCTTTTCCGTCAACAGCGGGGGCGCCGCTGCAACACCCTCTGACGGCGCAACGATGAAGCGCAATAGTAGCGAGCTGCAACACCACTCGCAACAGCGCTCAAAGTCACATCAGCAGCAGCATAGCAATTCTACCAAACAAGGAAAAGAAAAGCTCATCCCGCTCATTCGTCGTTCGACATTTCAACGATTGGACGTGTTTCCCTTTCTCATTGGATACGCGTTGCTGATTTCACTGGATGCATATTTGCTCACTTGCAGCAATAATTCAATCATTGATACTAACGACGTTCATCAAACACTGCACCATCAGCACAAGCTTGCAATCGCCATTGATGTTCTCTACCTCACCTTACTGGCGAGTCAATTAGTTTTATTTCTATGGAGTCAATGGGATCCAATTGTCGAGGCTCGTATTGCATTTCGATTTTATTCCTCCGATTTCAACGATGTAAATGCAAATTCAAAAGACGAGCAGCAAACAACACAAGAACACACCATTCAGAGAAAGTTGCATGATATGAAAGTATGGACTCATTGTTTGATCATTCCTCCCAATCCTTATGATAAGACTGATTCAGCAGCAACACCAACTAACAAAAATAATGCAACAACATCTAATAATACTGCTGGGGGTATGGGCAGCAAGCGTGGAAAGGCCGCCACGAGCAACAAGAATTCATCGTCGGCATCATTGAATCGACCAGAACGACCTGGTATTGTTCCACTTAATTTAGAGACGGTCAAGTCATCGTCATCATCATCATTATCATCACACACAAATTCATTGGTGGCCACGGTGCATTTTCGAGGATGGACTTATAGATGTTGTTGCAATTATTCAGTTGACGAGAGCATTGATGTTCATGGTGATCTTCCCATGGAATCCATTTGGAAAGTAAAATCACCATCGCACAATCACAGGGATAAACATACTCGTAATGTTGATGGTTTAGAGGAGATATCCGACGATGAGGACGAGAGAAAGCAGGAAGCTAAGAGTAGCACGTCAGCTGCAACTTCAGTGATGATGACGACCAAGGCTAAAACTTTATGGGAGCCTCAGTTTCATAGATTGCACTTTCCGATTGATTTACCATTGAACTTTTATGTTCATCATTGGAATGGTCATGATTCTGAATCTCACATTGACAACACAAACAATACTCTCATGCCAACCAAACAAATTTACGGCACCAATACCACCATTATTCCCCTCCCGCCCTTCTTATCACTGTTGACCCAACAACTCTTACAACCACTATTTCTATTCCAACTGTTTTGCGTTTCATTATGGAGTTTGGATGAATATTGGATATATGCCATATTCACTTTAATGTCACTGATTATGTTTGAGTGTACAGTTGCATACAATCGATGGAAAGGCGTCAAGAGGTTAAGAGAGGAGGTTGTGGGTGGTAGCGACGGTGACAATAGTGATAATATTGGCAAGGATCATTCAAACAAAAAGCAACAAATCGTGGAATGCTGTCGAGGAGGGAAATGGATATCTCTCCCTTCTCATCAATTGGTAGTCGGAGATATCATTAGTTTGGTCTCTCCTTCAATTCATAACAAGAGCAACACCAATTCTTCGCACACTCGTCAACGGCAGCAAAATATTCATGATCATGAACGAGGATGCCAAATTCCTGCTGATTTATTGTTATTGGGAGGGAGAGCAGTGATGAACGAGGCCATGTTAACAGGTAAGTTTTTCTCCAAATACGCACAAATGCGGAGAAAGAATTTCTTCGGTCACAAATCAACAGAATTATCTAATTCTGGTCAGTCACACTTGCCGTGCTTTTCATCCACAGGAGAATCAGTACCACAGGTGAAAGAATCAATTGCTAGTGAGGTCTCGGCTGATGATGGAGATAGCATGACACCGTCTTTGGATTTGAGTGACGGATCAGCACACAAACGGTGTGTCCTTTTTGGTGGAACTACTTTGATGGATCATCATTCTGAACAAGATGATGGTGATAATAATGGCGAGCCACTATCACCCCCTACAATTGGCACTGCTGCTTCGATTCCACCACCTCCCAATCAGGGACTTGTGTGCTTCGTCCTTCGAACGGGCTTTGACACCATTCAAGGTCAATTGTTACGTACATTGGCTTATCATGCTGAATCAGGTGGCGGTGGTGGAGGTGGCAACTCAGGTGGCGGAGAGGGAGTCAATGCCAAAGAAACCTTTTATTTTCTTCTGCTACTACTACTGTGTGCATTGGCATCGGCTGCTACTGTCTTGGATCATGCGTGGGGTGATGTAACACGCAATCACTTCAAATTAATCCTCCACGTTGTCATTATTATAACATCGGTTATTCCGCCGGAGCTTCCAATGGAATTATCATTGGCTGTCACGACTAGTTTGGGAGAATTAATCAAGAGATACCAGATATATTGCACAGAGCCATTTCGGATCCCACTTGCCGGATTAGTGGACACTTGTTGCTTTGATAAGACGGGGACTTTGACGAGTGATGAATTGAAATTGCACGGAGTTCGGCTGCCTTTTCCCGACATCAATCAGGAGGATAACAAGCTTTGCGAGAAAGAAGATCATGATTTGATTTTAATGGATAACATTACACCCAGCAACGATTCCACATCTCCAGGCAATACCGATACTTCACATTCCAGCACTGCATCCGTCTCTACTACAATTCGATCTCTTCTCCCGCGAGAAACACTTCGTGTCATGGTTGGTTGCCAATCGCTAGCTGTAACTCACAAATTCGTCCCCGGACGAGATGGACGAACCACATTACAAACAGAGTTGTGCGGCGATCCATTGGAGAAGGCAGTAATGGAGGGATGTGGATGGACACTTCACCCTGGTAAAAAGGTTGATACTGTGGTGGAAAAGGAAAGTTTAATTCCCATGTCATTCCCATCATCTCCAAATGGTGGCTCTATAGTTGTGCATCATCGATTCGCTTTTTCTTCAAAGCTACGTCGTATGACTGTGTTGGCGCATGATAGTTCTGTTACTTCATCTAGTGACACCGGTGCCTCTACCCTTTGGGCATTAACAAAAGGTGCACCCGAAGCGCTTAAATCCATGCTCGATCCTAATTTCCTCCCAAAAGATTATGAAGAGACTTACCAGAAACAAATGGTGAGAATTGTGATGGATTTTTTTGACATCTTTATGAACGTCTTTGTCTAACCAAAAATGCCCATATCTCGTGTTTCCACTAAAAAAAGGCATTGGGAAGGCGAGTACTTGCATTGGCATTCAAAAATCTAGGAGAAAATACGCCATCATCTCTATCTAAATGGAAATCATCTCGCGAAAAGGTGGAAGACAATCTGATCTTTGCTGGACTTCTGATAATGGATTGTCCACTTAAATTCGATTCGGCACGGGTTGTGAAAGAGCTTCGAGCAGGTCACCAAGAAGTGGTGATGGTGACTGGAGATGCAGTGTTGACAGCAGCCGAAGTTGCTCGTCGTGTGGGAATCATTGATGCACCCCAAGATTGCACGTATGAGTTGTGCCATGTAAAGAGTTCACGAGGAGGAAATGTCAAGGAATTCGTGTTCCGCGTTCTTGGATGCAATCGCGACGACGGAGGGAAGGAGGGAAATAATATTATCTACTCACCCTCGAACATTGCTAAACTCGCATTGTTGGTGCACGAAGGTAAAGCAGCCGTGTGCATTACTGGCGACGTTTTGAGCAAGATCGCAATTTATGCAGTCGAACAGGCATCCCATAGCGATGAAACCTCATCCGACATTGACGATCGCACTGCCCTCAATCATCCTATCGCAAGAGCCGAACTTGCATCGCTTGCTCCTATTGTTTCAGTCTTTGCGCGTCACGCTCCACGGCACAAGGAAGCTGTCATTGCCGCATTCAATCAGGGCGGCAGGCATACATTAATGTGCGGAGATGGCACCAATGATGTTGGTGAGTATTATGTTTTCATGACACATTCTTTTTGAATTTCTATTATTTGTCGTCAATTTTCGCATTTACTCATTATTGCTCTCTTGGATTGATTTAGGTGCATTAAAACAAGCTCATGTTGGTGTATCAATCATTTCTGTGCCTAATGTGGAAGCCAAGCAACGATCTGCAAATGAAACAATCAGTGCTGTGAAAGCCGAGGAAAAGAAAGCCCGAAAAGCCGCGAATAAACATCCCTCAAAAAAGAATGGCGGTAAATCTACCAAGCCAAAGAACAGCAGAGCCGAACGCATCGAACAATCCCTGCAAGCCCTTGCAGAAGCTGAAAACGAACTAGCATTTGTAAGTCTTGGCAATGCCTCAGTTGCCTCACCCTTCACATCTCGCAAAACAAGCATTCGATGCTGCAAAGACATACTTCAACAAGGAAGATGTACTCTGGTCACTATGATCCAAATATACAAAATTCTTGGAGTAAATTGTCTGGTGAATGCATTGGTGCTTACAAAACTGCATCGAAAAGGAATCAAACAAGGAGATCGTCAATTGACGGCAGTGGGTTTGGTGGTTGCAGGCCTATTCCTATTCGTGACGAGAGGCAAACCTCTGCCCAAGCTTTCTACCCAAAAACCTCCATCATCAGTCCTTTGCAAGGAGACCTTACTCTCCATGGCCATTCAGTTTGCAATACATTTCACGGCCATTATGGCGGTGACTCACATGTCAGACGCGTATGTAGATCCCTATGATCCATCAATGATCCCAGATGCGCAATTCAATCCAAACACACTAAATACTGCTACATTTTTGGTGACAGTGCTATCAACAATCAATACCTTCGTAGTGAATTATCGTGGGAGGCCATTCATGGAGAATTTGAACGAAAATGTGGTGCTATTCCGAAGCATTCAAGTTTGCTATTTAGTATTGTTTGTATGCGCGTTGGATATGTTTCCACCGCTGAATCAATTATTACAACTTTCTCCATTGCCTTCTTCGGGTCGGCCTGTCTTTCATTCTAATTTTGACAATGATGCCGGAGAATATAATGCATCCGATGATATTGCTGCAGATGACGAGAACGTTCTTCAACAATGGTTGTTGCAGGCAGTGGATTTAGTTGGATTCCGAATGTTGCTTTGCGTCATCATGTGTTTGGACACGGCATTGGTTGTTGGAGCAGAGCATGCACTTCGTTTGGTAATGAAGAGCTAATGCCACGGTTTATTATAATACTATAAGAAACATGCACGGCGAAATCGCGTACTAGAAACATTACCGCCATAGAGCTAGTTTACATCTGCGAAATTGTAGACTCATTGTTGAATAGCGAGGACAGTTTTCCAATAAGATCTAGACCAGGATTTCATGCATATTCTTTATCAACGACTCTGCCTTGGTCGATCGACATACTACCAACATCATCATGACTACATTCTTATTTAAGGCAGGTCGAAAAGTATTTCATTTCTGCAAAATGTGACCATTTTTAGCAACCAAACAAAACGGAGCCGAGTTACGAAATCCTCCAGACCAAGTAAAATAACCCATACCCAGCAGAAGCATTTCCCTTTCACTCTCATCATCATCGTCACCAACACTGGTAGTATTATTACTGGTGGAAGGGATAAGTGGAACCACACGTATTTCATCCACCATGCCTTGCCATATCAATGACATGGGAGACAATAATGATCTTTTACAATGAGGTGCATAATTGTTGATGAGAGATTGTTGCGACAATGACGAAAATTTGGATGGTCCAATATAAAAGTCAAATGTACGATCCAACACTTCATAATCACCACCACCATCATTGCTATTCAATGTAGGTTGCTGTTGCCCATTAGTACTTTGAGACTTTGTTTGATATTGATGATGTCGTTGTCGGGATAGAAATCTATTCCTTCCAATTCCACCAATTTGTGACGTTTTGTCCTTCTTTGGAGATGGCATGTAATATTTCCCCAACCATTGTTGTCCTCGTCCGAATAGTACATTTGTGATGAAATTGGTGACATGGGTCTGTTGTTGTAATGAGGTTGAGAAAATAATAGGAGTAGCAATGATTATATTGCATCATGTGAAGGGACATGATGGATAAAATAATGAATGGGCAAGAGACGCATGTTGTGAGCAAAGTCGTCATGCAATAAAAACAGGAGAAAGATCACAACCTCCGTGAATAAAAAATAATACACACTTTATGAATAGTTGCAACAGCAACAGATCATGACGATGATGATAATAATAATAGAATATAAATAATAGTATATTACGTACCAATATACGTCCATTGTCCAATAAAAATCCATCACACTTCCACGATGATGCAATACTTATTTTTTCACCATTTGTACTATTATTAGTACCACCATTCATATCATCATCATCATTCTCACGATGATTATCATCATTGAAACAACAGAAAGCCCCATTGGCATACGTTGGAGCATCGCACTCCAAAAAAAGTTGGATTAATTCCTTTCTAGACATTTGTTGTAACGCATTCTTGGCTTCGCGGATGGATAATGATGATAAAGCCGACTGCATTATTTTTTGTTCATTTTGATAACGTGGATGCTGCCGCACAAGGGAATGCATTTCGTACATGTTGAAAAGAGAGGCGGAGGAGAGAAGAACGGTGGCAGCCCCGGCGGCGGCAGTGGCTATTGTGGCGATGGGAGGGATGATGATCATGGCGGCGAGGATTATTTGTGACTATTTGTGAATTGTGAGAGTTTTTAGGGAGCTGACATTTGAACGTACTATTCCTACGTAACTATTTGATGAGTACATTAAAAATACACATTTTTTTAGTACATAGATATTGTTTCGTGTGGCAGTTCCGTGTGGTCCAAAAAATACTCCTAGTAAAAATGAAACCTCCGATGGCTCTGCCATCGCTGTTGGCCATTCTATCTTCTCCGCACCTCCATCCATTAACCATCATAATGAGCTCAATTCCTCCTCCCAATGCATCTGCTTCACCTTTCACAGCTGCACCCCCTCTATTGCCACAGCCATTGTATCAACTTCCATCATCACCAACGTCACTATTATCGTCGCGCACGTCCACTGCTTCTGCCTTTGCTGTCATTACTACGTCATCATCCTCATCTAGCAGCACAAGGCGAACAAGGAAACGAAGCCACTCACTAGTTACCACCCTCAATACTACTAATGCTTCGAACAATAGCAATGACAACAACAACGATGAGAGCACAAGTAACTCCACTCCACGCCGGCCAACAAGGCCGAGCCGACCATCCAAAACCCATCGCACATCACGCACCACAAACAACAACAATAATAATGCACCCTACAATAAAAATAAAAATCCAAGAAGGAATAATAGTAACACAAGACTAAAATCAACCAAAGCCGGTGGGTTGAGCCATATAATTCCTCCATTGGATGGACCCTCAGGTGGTGCACCGGAGTTGCCGGTACTGACCACCAAAGATCCTAACATCATTCAACGATGGCTCGTGGATCATGTTCCTTCCTATTGCGCTACTACAGCAAATTCAAATGGCGATTGCAACGTCAATGCAATGGATAAAATGCCATATTCTATTTTGGGGTTCGATCTCGAATCTACGGCCAAGCCGCCGTGGAAACCGGAAAGGGCAAATCTTCCTGATGGACCGGCCACAATTCAATTGTCCACGCCTCAGTCCTGTAAGAGATTGCAATTATAATATGCGCAAGAAAGAGAATGTATTGGATTTTCTCATCATGCATTTCTGTGTTATATATATATTATATATATTATATTATTAACTCTCTTTTTGCATGTGCTTGGTTTCCATTATTGTTTTTCTCATCAGGTCTCATTATTCTATTATCGAAATGCGGTCCTGATGGAAGTGCCATACATGCTCCAGAAATCGTCAGGGAGGTTATATGCAATGAAAGAATAATCAAAGTGGGTGTGGGAATCGATGACGATGCCTTGGAGTTGTTTCGTTGGAGCAAGAGGGGGTACGAAAAAGACATGGCCGTTAGGAGGAATAAGAACATTCCAAAGGGAATTATAGCCCAGCAGCAACACCAGCAGAACAACCAGCAGTCCTACAGGCAATCATCATCATCATCATCATCATCATCGACACCACAACAATCAGAATCACAACCAAAATTATGGGAAATGAAATCCCGGTTCGACATTGGGAGCATCATCCCAAAAACCAACTCCTCCCGTCGCTTGGGCATTCAAGAACTCGGTTACACCATCCTTGGCGTGAATATTCTCAAATCTAAAAAACTTGCCATGTCCAATTGGTGCAACAAGCATTTGACAATGGAGCAAATATCTTACGCGGCCCGTGATGCATGGACTGCTGCGGCGGTTATGGAAAGGTTACAGCTAATGAATAATGAAGTTTTTGGAGCCGACTCACTGTCAGAAATGGACTTTATGAAATCTCAAAGGAGTGTGGATGTCATGGATGAAAGAGCTAGATTGCGAAAGGAGGCGAAAATGGAGATGAAGGAATTTCAGGAGAAGGAGAAGATGAGACGAGAATTGATAGCAACTGCTGCCCTCGATGGCAAGGTAGGAGACGATGACAGTGATAATAAGGAGGAAGAAGAGGCGCGAAAGAAGGAATTGTTTGTTCTTTTGGATTTGTATCGACCTGATGCACCTCCTACTTTCGATGAAGATGCCTTTACATTGCCATTTTACTGACACCATTTGGCATTTTCTGCAAATGATGAGCCTGAGATGGTGTTGTGTAAATAATTTCATTGATCCCAGTGAATGCAATTTGCGCAGAAATGCCTGTCAAACTCCTGCAAATGATTTTTTTACTAAATATGGCAAATCAATAATCCTCATCAGTTGGCAGTCGCTTAATATAATGTTTCCTGAACTTTTCAATTCTCTACTCTGATGATTCAAAATATGCACTATTTTTATCAGTCTGTTCAAAGTTTAATATAATATTTACTTATTCAGCCACTGCATCACCATGAACTCGCACTCGATATAAGCATGTGTAGTCAGCATTCCCCCAGTTTTCTTCAATTATAAACGATACCGCCTCTACCATGTGGCGCTCCACATGTGATGATGATGATGATGATGAAAGATCTCCGCCACCACAGGAGGGCTCGGCATCATCATCATCGCTAGGAAAACTACACTGTCCTGCACCGACTGAAGAGGATTCAGAAATAGGTTCCTGAGACGTCTGGCAGGATAGGGAATCCAATGAACATTGAGTTGGGTCCGCATCTTCCTCTTCCTCCAATGCATCAGCATTGCTAGCACTTGCTTGTGCTGATGATGCTGATGGCTTTTCCATGTGATCAACCAAAATGGAAGACCGTTTCCATTTCCCTCCCTTCACAGTAAACGTTTGAATACTCCTTTGTCTATCCAGGGATGCAGCCGCAGTCTCCTCCTCCTTCTCATCGTCATCACCGCCACCACCATACTCATCTTCTTTGCTCGAAACAGTAATACGATGATACTCAAAGGATCCCAAATCAATAGGTCGAGAATGGTCAAATCCACGCACGCCACATTCATCCTCTCTTTCGCCATGCCCATTGTTCTTAGGACAAGGTGGAAATCCAACCACCCTAAACCATCGGGGTGCACTTTCCCCTCCCGGACTACCACCCACACTCGATGGCATGGGAAAAGATCGATGCTCCAATGTCACAGCATCAATGTAGATGGGATACGGAAGACGAACTGTATACTTTGGTCCCAAGAGCGCCGAAGATTCTACCTCCCCTAGATCCATAGCATTCATGCTATTGCGATTCGAAAGCAATTGCACCACCGGGTCATCCTCTGGGCGCATACTGAGAGGATAGCAATTCCCCAACGGTTTGCTACCGCCTCCACCACGAGGACTGCCACTTCTCTTTGCCGAAGTAGCAGTACTGCCGGCATTGCCACTTTTACTCCATCCCAAAGTAATGGCAACTTCTGGACCTGCCGTTCGACCAAACGCACTCCCAAAACCATTGGTATTACTCAGCCCCAAGAAATGATGGACATAATCCGGAATCAAGGCATCCATGATCCCTCGAGGTGAATATTTCTCCCAGTCACCGGGTAGTTGATCCAGAGCACGCTCCCAATCCTCTGGTAAATAGGGTCGCAAATTTCCAAATTTGTAGGAAGTATACCATTCCCATAGATTCAGTCTATTTGCCCATTCGCTAATTTGAGAGAGGAATGGCTGCTGTCCATCACGAGAAGCTTGATTCATCACATCTTGCTGATCATGATACATTTGTTCAATTAGAGCATCTGCATCATTGCTGCGTCTACTTCTCAAATTATCATCATCATCATCATCATTATTATGCCTGGCAGGAGGAACATACCCCCCACTCGTCAATGTGTACACCACACTCCCCCCATTCTCATACGAAGCATGATCCATTGAATTGGTCCCATCATAATAATGCTCCACCAATGCCTTTTCCACCATTTCCACAGCTCGTGGAACTTCCAAACATGAGCTCCGAGCTACGCTTTTCCCCACTGCTCGTTGCAATTCCTCATTATACCTTTTGTTCATGGAGGAAATGTGATTTTTCCATTGAGTATCATCTTCGGACATGTGCTGTATCATTTGTTCGTTGGCGAGGGAGGCTAGACCGGCGGAAAGCATGTCTTCCGATTCGGAGAGGATGGTGTCCGGGTGGAGAAGGGTGTGTAGTTCTTGACGGGTCATGTATTTGATTTGTTCGTTGCCGGTATTATCTTCGGAGCTCGTGATGCTCTCGTCGTCGTCGTCGTCGTCATTGTCGTGTGACAATGCTTCGTTCATTTTTTGTGCACCTTGTTGTAATTGTAATTGAAATTGCGCCTTGAATATTTGATAACGGTCCCTCCGTTCCATTTCCTCGAGCAGCGTATCGTTCAACCTGGCTTCCATTCCCAGAGCAGCGGATTGATCCCCCAGCTGTCCGGCCAACGCCAATCGATTGTACCGCCCGACTTTCTTCATCACCTGCTCCGTTCGTCGCGTGAGCTCTGCGAGTTTCATGGAGGATTCGTCCATGGCATCGTAGAGGTAATCCAAGGAGTCATAATATCCGTCTTCGTTGGCACCGCCGTGATTTCCTTTTGGCAACAGTCCCTTCAAACCATCCACATCCTTCTCGATTGTCCCCCTCGCATTCTCAAACGATGCAAGTTTGAGTTCCAACTCTCGACGCAATTGTTGCAATGTTTGGGATTTTTGAGAGAGTATTTCAATGCCAATGCCAATGTCAATGTCAATGTCAATATCAATATTGTCGGCGTTGTCAATATTATTTCCAGTGGCAATACTGGCGGTGGTGGTAAAGCCGGGTTGGGTGATGACGAGAGCCGTTGTCGCAACAGCGAGAATCAGCGATTTGAGCAGAGTCATTCCTTATCTTATGATTTGGGGGACTACCTCTAGTGTAATATTGTCGTGCTTTCCTTCTAGTGTTGTGTGCGTATTATGGATGGAGTTGCGGTGGCGATTCTGCCGTTTCTCATAGATGATAGTGGACTTGTGTTTCAGTGTAGTAAAAATAGAAGGTAAAAAATAGGAAATAGGGGGCGTGACGGTCGTCATGTTCAGCGCGAGCAAAAACACAAGGTGTTTTAAGCTCTTTGCAGGTGCGGATAGCGGACAGACCAAGATACGTATTCGTGTAGTATTATTTTACCGGTACTTTATTAGGTATCTCCATATTATTATGTGGTACTCTATGGATTTCAGCTTGTTCAGTAAATAAAAATTGAATAATGATCATTATTAATAATATTGATTTCCGTTTCCTTTCTACAGCAGAGACATCGTCAGCTTTTGAGAATACAACATGAACCACAACATGAATTCAAGGAATATACAATGATTTCATACCCACATATAAACATTCTAGAGAGAGAGAGAGAGAGCAGTCCGCTCAATTTTCACAAAAAATGCAAAAAAGATGGCGTTTGTATGATTGAATGTATAATTTTTGCTTCTTGTTTTGCTAATCATTTCAAGTTGAATTTGTCAGTAAACTTTTAGTACCCATTCATCTGATGAGTGGCATTGATTGATATTCTCGATCTATGTAAATTTTGAATGCAATTTCGTTTTTCCTGGACAGAATGTAATTTTCGGTTGATTTTTGTACAGCACCGATTATTTTCTATTTTCGGTTGATTTAGTTGAATACTATTGTAGTACCACTCATTCATACTGCTTTTGTCGGCCATTGTTGTGTTTTCCCGTCTTGGATTTTGGCGCGTTCCAATTCTTCTGATGACGAGCATTCTCTGATTTAAGAAATTGCGAGTATTCTTCCAAAGGTTCCCAATAGGGAGCCGCTTGAGGACGAGTCTTTTTGATGAGATTGTTTGCTTCCTTAGGTTTCATATTTTGATACTTCATCAGATAGGCAACTAAAAGCGTGACACTTCTATTTTTCCCGTGCCAGCAATGGCTCATGGCTTTTCCTCCTGACGTTCTTGCCGTTTCAATGAACTCCACAGCTTGATCTAGATATTTCATCATTTTTCTCCCGCTTCTAACACCATGGATGCACATGTATTCTATCTCAGGAAATAAGTCGCATTTCGCCGAACTAGACCAGTTAATCAAATGTGTTATTCCATGCTCATTTAAAGATGCTTCATTCATTGCCGCGCCTTTATGTGATCAAAATTCAGAATTAAAAGAGATATTTTTAGTCCATGGATGAAGGATGCAGATGAAAAACTGAACCCCAAAACCATTCCATACGTACCAACAGACCCAACAAATAAAAAAGGAAAACCCTCGACTTGAATCGGCTCATTATCTGTCTCAATTAGTTTCATGGCCCCGACCGCAGATTCTAACAACTCTTCCGTGTTTGGATCAAGTGCTGTCTCGGAGACGAACTCCCTGATAAGCAAGTCGCGCACCCTGTCTCTTCCTGCAGCAGAGTCCGAAAGATAAGAAAAGAGTTTTTTTTCTGCGTCCGACAATGTGGCATAGGCATCTTGTGAAAGGAGCTCGTCGTGAGACGGCGGGCCTCGCTTCATTGTGTTTTGAGCCTCGACGACGCGTACCGATTGAGTTGATGCGATATTATTACCAACCAAATTATTATTGGGTCCGATGAAGGCAAAAATAACCAAGTTACATATTACCATCACAGGAAGAGCAAATCGTCTGAAGCTCTCGAGTAGCCTCATTATGAAAATGTTATGCGGACTAGGCAAGCAAGGAAGCTTCGCTTCATGCTCATCTTGTTGCAGGATGACAAAAATAGGACCTGCGTGTTTTTGGCATGCTCTTTGTTTTGCTGCATTCATATTTACGCGAGAGAACATCTTTGCGATATTTGATAATATTATATTATAATAACAATAAATCGAACCCTGTCTATTATTTTTGCGCCATAAATTGTAATAAAATAATATTAATCCTATTAACAAGTACAACAAGACGCTCATGGCCAGCCGCCATCCGCCACTGCCCACAAGGATCGAAATGCTTCCAGATCTAATTCCAGAATGATGGATTTCATGTTCGTTCGCATTTTGTGTTTCTTTTGCTCGGAGATGATAGATGATTCGTGACATTGCATGAGACGGCGTGGGACATGCAAGATTCATCAAAATCACTCCAACTCCCCTCCAAGAATTGGCGGGACTCGAACAAATCTTCACGAAATCATCACCCTTCTTTGCTACTTTTTCCTTTACTACTCTACATATTTTATTATTACTATGCTCGAGAAGGTACAATACAGTACTACTATTAAAAAGAGGTTTTCACTTTTCACTGTACAATTAAAGAGCCCTATGCTTGTTGAGTATATTTTTTACAAATTTACAAATATAATACAAAACACCGCGCAAATGATTGATCAAAACTACCAGTCAAATTTTTCAACTGATAGTCCTATGGCATACTTTCTTTTGTATGCCTTTAATTGCAACAAAACTGGCTCAGACCCTCCGCAGTAAAGCATATTCCAGTTCTTGGCCGAAAACTTTCCGTTCCCTTGGAGAACCCGCCTTATCCCAAACTCATCCTTATTTGATGATGCGCCTTTGGAATCGAACAAGTTCTTAGCAGTTTTCATTCGATCTAACCCACGCCTGGCATTCGCCACGGATGACATATCTTCCTCATCACGCACCTCAAGCATCGACATCATAAATTCTTCAAACTCATCCCGATTGAGTTGGTAGGAACCATCGACATTGATTCTCTCAAAATTCGCCATTATCTTGTCTGTCACAAGTTCGCAGTCATCTCCCAAAAGATTTCTCATTGTCGACAAGATTCCAGCAAAGTTAACTGCCCCTAGTAGACATACCTCCGTAGTAGATGATGCTTTCACGGTATAATCAAACAGCTGATCCATTGTGTAGATTGACAAGGCTTTCTCCAGAAGCAATTTTGATCTCACTTCTGCAGGTGCTTTGGAGATGACCCTATGATTCCTATTCAATTCTTCAGGTAGACCTTCGCCACTAACAATACTGTGAATAATTCCAGAGATAGTCCTATCAAGATTTGGCCGACCATTGAATATAAAGACATTGGGTGGCAAGTCATCAGTAAGCACAATCTCTCGCTTCCCCGTGTAGTAAATTAGCGTGTAACCATATCCCCCGAAATCAACATTGGCCAAGAAATGTTCCACGAGACCTGCATCTCTACAAATCCATACAAGATTCAAACGCCTATGGGTAGATGCGTACTGTTTGATCAAAGATATGGCAGGAGTGACACCAATACCACTGGCAACAGCAACTAGATTTTCGCTATCCATTGCTGGTGAACTAAATGGTGAAAGGAACGGGCCAACCACAAACGCCGGTTTATGTATAGGTGTCGTAATTTGCTTCATTAAAGCTTCAGTCCAATCGCCGCATTTTGAAATGCAAATGGAAGAGTGGTTTGGTTTGGTGTGTGGAAAAACCGTAAACGCGTGGAACTGATACTTGGACAACCACGGGAGCATTAAATAAACATACGCCGAGTTCTGCTTTCCGAACCCAGGAGGATTCTCAAATGAAATAATGCAAGATGTTTCTCCAAGGCGTTGAAAGTGGGCTGATTCGAGAAGATGAGTTTTAAAGAGTCCTTCCATGATCTTATCGGCAGTATATATAAAGATTGGCACGCCAATGAGCCAGAAGATGCGTTCCGGTGCATGATGCATGAGAGCAGCTCCCCAAACAATGGAAAGGTAATGGAGGGCCTTTCTCCATTCGAAGCGCATTCGTTTTTTGAGGCAAGGAAGTGTCATGGGCAAGACAATCAACGGGCAGAGAGTAATTGCAATGAGACCTGTGATGCCCGTTGTGGTAGTCCAGAGGAACTGCAAACAAAACAAAAGTGCATTAGTAAACAAAAATACTTGTAATAATGCAAGCTAAAAACATCAAAAGACACACATGCAACTATAAAAAACAATAATAATCTCACCTGAATATCATCATTTCTTCTAGCCCACCTCAAAAGATGAAAAAAACTATGACTCGTGCTCTCCACTGCCACCACAATTCCAAACAAACTATGAACCTTATGATAATCCGAAAAATTAATCCAACACCTCAACGCCGTTTTTTGCAGAAAGTTATTCAAATTATTCGCCTTGCTCATAAATAAAAGCATGTAGAGCGGATAATCGAACCAGGCCGTGGATCGTGAGATGGTAAGGAAGATCATGGAAATCAAGTCATCGGCGCAGATTGTCTCGCGGGGACAGATGCAGGAAGAGATGCCCTTGCAGCCGGTAGACCAGGGTTGTTGGGCTACCATTTCGGAGGGCATGCGTGCTCCATAGGGATAAGGCGCCCACAAAGTAATGATACAAGCGAGCATGCTAACGACAGAGAAGAAGAAGACTCCGTGCCACCATTTGCGACCAGCTTGCAAACTGCTCTCTTCCTTTTCCTCGTCTTGTTTGGATAGGAAATCGTAGGTAGGAAGTTGTCCTACGTTTTTTTCTTTGCCGTCATTGTTGAATGTTGCTTTGTTTTCTTTACGGCGAAACAACACGGACCCTGTACTGGATAGAGAAGTATTACGGCGGCTGAATGTTTTTTCTAAACGACTTTGCGGCTTTCTGACCTTCCGTCCACGATCATTGTTGGAGCCATCCAAAGAAGCGGTGAAAGAAGTGGCGACCTCCGCAGTGGATACTGTATCTGACCCTTGCTTAGAAGTAATTGACGATTTTACCAGACTCGTCAAAGAATTCTGCGAATCGGACGAAGTCAACGGTGGGACAAACTTGGCGGATGACTTTCTGGTCAGTCCACTGGGGCGTCCCTCGTCCAATTTCGGTGTCTGTTGCACTGTTGTTTTCTTTCTCACGGCCGGGTATGCTTGGGACATCGCACGCGCTGAGGAGGGTGTAAACTTCATTCCAGACTCAATATCCGCAGGTAAAGTCATGGCAGACCGAGATGAGGCATCGATATCGCGGTAGGACGAATCAATGCCATTGACGGCATGGTGGAGTGACATGGTAGAATGGGTTGTCAAATCAAGTCCTGAATTTCCATCGGTGAGGTCATGGGTAATCATGGCGGACAGCTGGGTCTGGAGGGAGCGAAGTTGCGTGAGTCGAACGGACGACGCGAGGCTTTCACTATTGCTGTTGCGTCGGCGAAACATTGAAGGGCGCATGGTTGATTCTTGTTCAGACATGGTTGGTGGTGTTCTCGGATAATAATTGTAAATATGTTGGTGTTGCTAGTATTGGCTTCGTTTGTCGCACTATTCTCGGGCGTTTAAATTGTGAGATTGTGAGCGGAGTAATGAACACGGAGTTTTGAATGGTGTCCAGTGTTCAATGTTCAAATGTGATTGCTTTCGTGTTAACTTCTTGCGATACAACATCATCATCGTTTGATATCGTGTCTTCTGTGTTGTCCATCCGTGTGTCGATTGTGAAGAAGATGGTCTGTAGAAGTTGGAGTAGTAGTATGGTAGTAGAAGATATCGTGCGTACAAAAGTATCTAGATACTACATAGCTTCGTACATAAGAGACATCCGACGTATGGTACATAATATTATGATGTATGAAGTGCACACATACATCATGCAGTGTATGTCAAGCGAGTTTGCAAGACACTTTGCAAGACCGCAAGAATATTCGAACCTTGGAACGAGACTGGAACTCTGTTCTATCTGCCTGCATGCATGCGTCTTCTCCTCTCTCTCTATATCTCTCCATCAACAGTGCGGGCGGGCGGGAGAGATAGAACGAGGGGGTTTGAAAGTTTCTGATTTTTAAAATCGAGTCGTAAGTTACGAGTGAAATTCCGGAACTTTCGAAGTAGCTAATAAAATCCTTGCCCTGACAGATGATGACAGACCCGTAAAAAAAACTCTTGCTAGAATTATAATAATATGTCTCATGCTTCATGCTGTGTACGAGATTAAATACAATCTTCATAAATTGTAACAATAATAGGGTATTTTAACACCAAAAAACCAGCTTTCCAGCCCTGTCTAGTTTATTAGTTATAAAGGTTTTAAAACATAGAACTAGCATGGACACAATGGTTCATACAAACAGAGCACAAGAATACCTTTCAATTGGTGTGCCATGGGGCAAATAACCCCTCTGGAACCCAAGATACTATCCCTTGAAGTTACCATGCAAGGACAAAAAAAAGAAAAAACACCTAGCTTCAATGCAAAACCCCTCCTGCAACATTCCCATTTCATCCAATTACAATCAAAAGAATCATATGAACATATAACCAAGGTGTTAAGAACATACCAAACATTAAGGGGTGAGCGGCACTCATTAATAGTAATAGACTCATCGTATCTGCTTCAAGTCACACTGATCTCAAGAATGTTGACTTGAAGCTCTGTGCTCCAACGGCAGCAATACTTGAGGTGATGGCGGCAGCGGCCACCTTCAAAGGATAATACCTCTCATCAGATGAGTTTTTTTTAGGGTGGGACACTTTTGGACCACATGGTCTGTCCGTCATTTTTATGCATGATTCGCAATTTTACTAGGCAAGCAACAATCCAAACCAAACATAAAGCGTGTACTTTCTCCCCTATTTTAAAAATCGAATATTTTGATCTGGATTAAATAACAAGATAGGTCCTCACTCTGTATTAAATGCAGATTGAGGACCTATCTCGTAGTTAATCCAGATTGAAATATTCGATTTTTAAAATAGGGGAGAAAATATGCTTTCGATAGCTAGCGAAATTAACACGCGATGCGCTATGGACAGACCGAGTGTCCATTTCACGTAGCACGTGTATCACCTTAAAAAAACCTCATCAGCAAAAATATGAAGATGATATTGCGATTGCGTAGCCTCCTGAAGTAAAGAGGCCGTCGTGACCAACCCCTGCATTGTTATAATCATCAAGATCGCTAGCAGTTGCCGCAGGAGCTTTTTGGTTCAGAGCCACACCAGTGCCAGTGTCTTATTGATGATGGAGTCATCGCATCTTTTGTGCCAGCTTTGGTGGCATTTCAACTGTGTCCCCGCAAGTTTGGGGCGCATGATCATGTTATGAATCACACAACAATCAATCAACTGGCATTATAAAATCAACAACAGCAATCAACAAATGCAATAAAAAATGCTGCAATATACAACGCAAACAATAACCAAAAAAAACGACAACAATAACAACCAGCAACTGCAACAATCAACAACAACAATCATTCAACAATACTGAGAGTGGCCAATGAGACCACTCAAGAGGGAGTTCAGGGGGATGATGATAGCGCTGAAGTG
The DNA here is from genome assembly GCA_036939335.1 of Conticribra guillardii. Lineage (NCBI taxonomy): Eukaryota > Bacillariophyta > Thalassiosirophyceae > Thalassiosirales > Thalassiosiraceae > Conticribra > Conticribra guillardii. The sequence continues at coordinate 28,093 of JALLAR010000095.1, forward strand.
GTGATTTAATTTTTTTCTAGATTTTTTACTATCTGTAACAATTGCAGTAATGGTAATCATAATTTCAGTTACTAACATCATACTATATATATATAAGTCGCCTATATTATAGTGATAGCATTTATCTACCTTCAGCAATTTTTACTTTTTTCAATTTCCGTTTAATTGTAATTATCTCATGGTCATGGTGAGTGATTCTGGAGTCGGGGTCCAGAAATCCCGTGGTTGGCCGATCGGCCGAGCCGACGTAGGTGTGGTACAAGTATGTATGCCGGTTTGTTACTTTTATGAGGATTATCTTAAAACTGGTAAGCTGTAAGGTTAACCTCATATTAGTTTGTGCAACTTCTAGATCTTTATATTTTTAGACGAAAGTTAATATTATTAAAATCCGTCAAAAAGAAACTTCCAAACACTGAGCTCGCAGGGGCTCTACATACATAGCTAGCTCTCGCTATTGTAGTACAGACTGTTTTGTGTTGTGTCATTTTTTCTCTCTCTGTTGAGAGAGAGAGAGATTAATAGAAGTACTTTCTCTCTCTAGAGAGAGAAGATAGTGCCTCGCTCTCAAGAGACATTGGGATCCTTTTAAAATCTAGGTAGATAGTACATACCGTATGTCTGGATTGTGGAGTATACATGTTCCACGGGGAGTCATTCATCTCCCTCAATTTGATACAAACTCAAAAATCTAAGACGACTACGCCACAATTTG
>JALLAR010000096.1:0-23269 GCA_036939335.1 Conticribra guillardii
GTGCCAATATTCTTTTTCATCATGAACCACACAAAATGGACACATGGAATTGAATACCAGCCATTAATAGACCTAATGGAAATGATTTGTAACCTTGGAAACCAGATTGGTCCTCCATCACATGGACTGCAGCCTCACACAACCAAAAATATTGGTATATTGGCCATCTTACACCAAAGGGGCACAGACCATGAAGAAGATGGCCCAGTGACAATGCTCATCAGCCAGATAATTGTAAAGTAAGTCAGCATTATTGCATGTCATGTTGAAATACCGCCAATGCAATTTTGTCGCCCAACCATGACCCCTGCTTGCTCCTCCCATATCAAAATGAGACTCTTTGCCATTCCCCTTATCAATTTGATGAAAAGTTCTGCTATAGGCTAATTGTTGAATGGGACACGGAACAGATACTTTATCTTGCTGTCTCCTCCCATCAACTTTAGGCTTACAATCCATAGCAGAATCAATTCGTTTTGGCCGGTGATAATTTGAAAGAGTTTTGACAATATTATTGTCAGCCCACAAATCATATGAAAGGGGCAAGTCCTTGTGCTGCCAACACACAGACTCATAACTACCCATTTTCAATTCATTCGAATTTTTCCAATTCCCAGTTGGTGCTCTAGTCCGGTTTGATTGTATTGTGCCAACCATATTAATTTCCCACTCAAAATGACCAATCAGCGCCAAGGCATCACCCATGTATGCACTGTCCATTGTTACATTGCAACCCAATCCTTTGAAAGGATCCAACATCAGGTTGTAAAGGTTGATCCACTTTGCCTGTGCATGTGTATTATCATGTATACCCTCCAAATCAGTATCCGATATACCACCATAAGCTCGAGCAAACAGCTTATATGTTGCCAACCTCCCTTTTGTGACACACATGCTGTGAAGGGTGGCCCCTGTCCTGATTGGCTTTGGCTCCGGCCCAATCGTCATGACGGAGTGTAGCCATCCCGCCACCCTACTTTCATCTGCCATCATCTCCTTCCCAAAGTTCACACAATCCTGCCATCTCCCCACAAAAGCATCCTCCAGATCCCCATGCTTCTTGCGGTAGCTCGCCTTTTTAGGATTCCCTTTATATCTGGGATCATTGTAAATTGTTTCCCACTCAACATCATCATCATCATCCCAGTCGTCTACAAAATGCAGGCAATGAAACATATCCTCAAAAGCACCAAGGGGCAGCATGCTCTCCTTCATGACTGGAACAGCCCAAAGAGAGTCCCGTGTGCTCCAGGCTCCAGCAATCGCGAATGCTGGGGAAGCCACTAATCATCCTTGCAATGTGGCAGCCGAAGAAGCGGACCACATGATGATCCTCAATTACAAATCCCTCGGCCGGATTGTAATATCTTGGATGAAACCCCTTGTTCTTTACCAGATGCACCATGTAGTTGCGCATTCTGGTGGGGAGCCATGAGAAGTAGGGGTTGTCGTCAAAGGAAGGGAGCATCCACTCAACAACCTTCCAGTATCGGATGTTGCCCTGCCCATCTTTCAGCTGCTCCACCTCCTCATCGGTGATCTTCGGGGTAAATTCCTCGTTCCCACCCATCCATGGGAGTTCTTCCACATGATGGCCATCACCCACTTTACTAACGAAATCCCACTCCTTTGGCTTGGTCCGCTTATACACCCTGCAGTAGTCAGACCCAGACTGATTGTCATCAGCTGGTGCGACTACTGCATCATCAGCATCACCTTCAAGGATACTAACGCCGCCAACATTGTTGTTGATTGTTGTGTTGCGGCTTGGGGGGTTGGCCTTGTCCTCGTCCTCATCTTCTCATTCGTCGAGATCAGGAAGAGGACCAAAGTACACGTCCTCATCATCATCCTCAGAGGGAGGGTTGTCTTCGTCGTTGTCATCATCGTCATCCGAGGCAGATTTGTACAGGTTTCTGTCACGGGCGATGAGAACAATTTCGTTCTCGGGGTTCATGAGTACTTGAGGGGGGAGACGAAAATTCTCAACCCAAGCGTCATCGTCATCGGCGTAGAGGAGGACAGCATCGTACCTCATGGGGTATGTGATGCCGGGGTCGTCGTTGTCTAGCTGAAGTTGCCAAAAATGACTCACTCCTTTGTTGTTGTCGTGGGTGCTAAACTCAGGCCACCGGTGGTCAGGTACTGCCACCCTTAGTTTGATGAGGGAGGTAGCCCATTGTTTATCGATGTCAATGAAGATTGACATCTCGGGCAGTGTCGGGAGCGAGAGCGGCATTCTTGTTTTTTGATGATGCGGACGTCAAATTATTACTTGTGAGTCGCGTTTGAGTGTTTTTATTTTTTTATTTCACTACATAGGTACCTAGAGTAGATATCTTGGTTTTAGAATTGCATAAATGTGGGTGGTTGCGAATGCAAATATCTTTTGCACCTGCTGATGAATCTAATAGAAATTTTATATGACTGTCTAGCCCTTGGAAAAAGCTACTCGAATATATCATAATATTCTAGTGTTGTTTCAGCCGATCGCTAGGGAGTAGCACTGCAAAAAAGGACGAAAAATCTCGGGCTCCCGAGCCCATTTACCCGTTATCCTGTTAAAGACAATGGCGGAGCCCCATGATTGTTTTTACCATTTGATTGTCAGGTGTGTTATTGTTTTTGTTGTTTTGCTGCATCACCTTGATTAGATATTTATTCGATTCATGTTTTAATATTAATATTAAGGTTACACATTCGATTTGTTGCATTGTTCTCTTTTTTGCAACTTGCGTGGCCTGTGTTGTGATGTTGATGTGTGGGTACATCCCATCAAGCAAAATAGTAGTGATGATTTTGCATGTGTGTTGTGCTTGATTACTAGTACTAGCTATTTACTAGGTAGAAGTATGCAGAAAAAAATGTTGTTATGTAGGTACTAGTTGAGGGCATTAACCATAACAAAAGGTCATATCTGACTCCACAACATTGTTGTGTAGTGAGTAGGCAGCTTAAGTTAGCTTAAGTTTTAATTCGTGAGAGCAAACTCACATAATTTATCATAATTGGTCTGCGAATAATGTGAGAGTGGAGCACCTCGAAATAGCATGGTTGACAGCCATGTAATTGAAGTGTGTCAGTCGTCGAAATGGATTATAGGGGTGGTCACCCATTTTCCATACTGGCACAGGGCAATTTCTCTAGGGTCTCGATCATATGAGCTACACACAGATTAGCTCGTGCTCATCGGTCTGGAATCTGGAAGTGACAAACCACAACAACCAGCCTGCGTTTAAAATACTCCCCCTTTACTTACTACTTACTTATTGTACTTGAAAACAAAAATCCAAGCTTCGAAGAAGTTTGAGCTCCCTTAAAAAACAGCTCACTCTCAAAAGTTATGTGAAGGTTTGTGTGTCTGTGTGTCTGTCTGTCCGTCCGCCAAGAAAAATACAGCACCAACTGTTTTCACGCGTTTTAAAACTAAAAAAGTTAAAATTTTCAAAAAGTTTAAAAATTCAGTTTTCCAGAGAGAAAAGGTTCGTTTGTGCTCTCGACTTTTAAAACTAAAAAAAGAATTAAATTTTGTTTAAAAAGAAGCTTGAGCTGCTGCGTCTAATGAGCATAGATGCGAGATTCGGGGCTCGGGCGGGGCTCGGGGCGGGTATGCACAGAGATACATAGAATGAAGATATCGTATGTAGCTACCTTACTACTACCATACAATACTATACATGAACCCATGCCATGACGTATTGCAGTAATTGATATTGCCAAGGGCCATGTCTAATTCATCCAAATTAAATCTAGTTCTATCATACTCTACAGTACTTTAATATGATACAGACTGATACATAATTAAAGTGGTACCTATGTATCTACGTCACGTACAATGTGCTCACAAAACGTGTGTGAAGTAGTTTGTGCAGTATTTCAGGTCACAAAATCGGATTCCCTCACAATTTGTCACACAATATATTAAAAATCAAGAGGCGCTGCTTCTCGCTCTGTCGTGTGATCTTGTACCGAGGGTGTATGGTACCTACATAGAAATAAATAATAATTGATGCAGCCGCACCGCCTACGCTTTGGATGGCTAGCTTGTCAATTCAAGTCCCTTAGTTCAATTCCATCACCCAAGATCACCCTCTCTCTCTCCGTCTCTGGCGTTCCCGCCCCGTCTCGATCGAGGCGTCTCCCACGTCCTCTCAAGATCACACGACAGAAAGCTCGGTATATATGATAATAATATAGGACCCTCAAGAGCACCGCAATCAAGATCAAGCACACAAGAATAATATGCCCCCACGTCGGGTCTTGCCCCGTTCCAACCTGGGAGCCGCATCCGCAGGAGGTAGGGGCCGCAATAATCGCGTCGGTGCAGGCCGAGGCCGAGGTGGAGGCGAACGGCCTTCCCCATCCGCAGCTGATCGTGATGACGGCTCTGTCGTTGACGACGACGAAGGAGGTGACAACACTGCGACAATATCAAGGGCGGTTTCGCAAGCAGTTTATCACGACACCAATCATGCCACCAACATTCACTTGAGTCAATCATCCCCACCGCCGGTGAATCACGAAGCAAATCCCACCACCAATGGGAGCACCACCAACGCCAGCATCGCTGCCCACGTCACCAGCACTACTAAACTCACGAAACAGAAACGAATCCTCACTGCAGTCTATCCGGCGAACAGCGGGGAGCAAGTCAGGGTCCGTGTCAAGATTGGCAATCAATTTTGGGAACCACGACGAATGAAAACTGCTGGTGTCGCATCTTCGAAAGAAGCTGCTGATGGCGACGATATACAGCATCACCCTCATGGAGGACACCATCAACATCAACACCAACACCAGAAGCAGAAACAGCAACATTCACAACAAGAAGAAGAAGAAGAGGAGGAGGAGGAAGCCATGGCATCCCGCCTCCCCAAACGAAAACGCAATACCGTATTCTCCTCACTCTCTCCTGCAGTCATTAAAGCCACGTCGATTGCACGCGCCGAAGCAGCGCTTGCGGCATCGCAAGTGCCACAGCTTGGGTCTTCGAAGGGGTCGTCTTCGGCAAGAGGGCATGGCCTTGCTCATCATGGCAGTCTTGCGGGCGGGGCTGCAGCTGCGGCGCATCCTCAACCTCCTCCGGGCGCCTCTTCCAATACTCCTCTCACTGCCACTGGCGCAAATGGAACATTCCCATCTTCTTCCATCAGCCCACATGCACCAACCGCAGCCATGGCCACAGCCACACCACCGACACGAACATCCGCCACAGCTATAGCAACCTCGCCAAAGCAAAGCGAACACATCAACCCCGCTGCCATTGCCGCCGAAAACGCCGTACTCTCTACAGGCAAAGTCCCCGAAGAATTCCTAGGCTACGACGGCAATCTATTCTACTGCAAACTGTGCCTCGGCGTCGGTGAAGTCGTATGCTGCGATGGATGTCCGTACGTGTTCCATCCTCATTGCATTCCAGAGGGGTTGAGCAAGACATCGCTCGAAATGGATGATGATCCGTGGTTTTGTCATGATTGTGTGACGACCAAGGGAATGTTGGGAAAGAGTATTTGTGGTGCGGGTGGGTCTCCGAGTGGGAGGAAGACGAAGGCGAGGAGAAAGTTGCAGCAGCAGCAGCAGCAGCAGCATCATCATCGACAGCACCATCAAGAGCACCACCACAAGCTGGAAGAAGGAGAGGAAGGAGAAGAGAATAGTTTACACTCCTCTCTCGCCTCGCCTCCACACTTCGGGAAAAAACAACGGAAAATTAAGAATGAGTTGATGCAGGACGGCACCATCACCACCCCCACCGCCCGTCAAAAACGATGCTCCGAATGCCGCAAAAAGGCCAATGGACATCATCCTGTTGTACCGTGCTCTGGTAGGAATTGCAAGCTTTTTGTTCATACCCCCATGTGTCCTGGACGGGAACACGAGAAGAAAGACCGTTTATTGAGACCAATGTGCACATCTTGTAAGGCAACACGAATGCTTTCTAGTGAGAATGGCTATGATTATGATGATGATGATGATGATGGAGAATTAACTATGGAGGACGATGAGCATGACGATGAGCATGATGATGATGATGATGATGATGTTCCATTAGAGGTACTTGATTCGAAAGGGAGCAATGGGACCGGAAGAGGAGGGAAAGGTAGTGGAAGAGGGGGAAGAGGAAGAGGCGGTAGGGGTAGTGGAAGAGGTGGTAGGGGAAGGGGTCGTGGAGGTCGTAGCGGATCTTCTGGCGGCAGGGGACGTGGTGGTAATGCAATAGGGGATGACGATTCCCTGACCAGTGGCCATGGCAGCGACGAAGGAGATGATGACTATAGAACTGCAATAGCAGCAAGTCTGTCATCATCCAAACGCAAACGCGCTCCATCATCTGCATCATTGTCATCTGATGATGAACACTTTCCCGAAAAACGCAAGCCTGGCAGACCCAAACGGCCTGGATCCATGACGCCCGAGGAAAAAAAACGGTTAAAAAAACTCGAATTGAAGGAAGCAGAAGAACGGGCCAATCAGGATGCCGAGGATGAAATTGACGAGAAGAAGCGGAGGAAGAAGAAGAAGCTGGTAGTTTCATCTTCGGATGGTCATAGTGGGCTTCACTTGTTCTCGGAGTCCATTTCTCCTACTGCTTCTATTCCTGCTACCCCCACAATAGGCCATCGCACCAATTCAAATTTGGAGAGTCATGCGAAAGCCATGACATCGTCGGGATTTCAATCTCCACACAGAGAGGACGGTGTGGATGAAGAGGAAGGTCCTGCATCATTGGCTTACATAGAAAAACCACTATCCTCCACGCCCGCCTACTTCTTTTTCCTCCTGAATAATCGAGCAGCCATTGAAAAGTCCCTATTTCGAAAAAGTCGCATGTTTCGCGGAATGCCCAAAGGACTGAGCCGGAATGAAAAAATTGCCCAGGAAGGTGCTGCAATATGGATGGATTTGAGCCCCAAAGATAAAAAGGAATACATTGAATATGCCATTAAAGATTTTGAAAAACGCGTTATTGCATGGAAAGAGAAGGAAGTCATTGAAGGTATGATGGAGGCAATGGAGGAAGAAGGAACCATTGAGGAAGAATCGGAATCAGAGGAGAAACAACCAGTGACTGTGACTCTCGAAGATGATGTTTACATTGCCAATTCACGGGCGAGACTGCTCCGACCTAGCAAAGTTAAATGCCAATCCATCAAAATGAGCGAAAAGGAGAATACGAGCAATCGCATCCTCCTCGAACTTTTGAATGATGTACGCTTCCGACCTCTTCCACTTGTGAGCACCACTCGCGCCGCGGAAGATGTAATATCCTTTCGCCCTAATAGCAAAGGGACTATCCAACAATTCACAGTCCAAGGACCCATTGAGACGAGCGTTGGCGATGAGTGTTTGGGTTGTTCGCGAGGGTGGAGCCACTTTTGCCCGGTGCTTAAGCGTCCCTTACCTGTTTCAGAACATCGTTGTAAATTGCAACCGCCGTTGAGTTCTCTAACTGCTACTCGTGTTGGTTTGGGACTCAAGGTCAATCTTCCTCATGATAAGGATAATGGCGAAAGCAGTGCGACAGAGATGATAACCGAGAGACATCCAAACATTGGTATTGGCGCATCAGATGATGGTATTAGCAACCTTTGTCCAAATTATCAGCCACGGGACAGTTTCTACTTGACCGACCCCAGTTTACGGAATGACGACACCTCCACATTTATTGAGTCAGCTATGATATTGAAAACAATGAAGATCAATTCCGATTGTCAACACCCCTCCTCCACCATCGGCAATGACGACTCATCAACATCATTGCCTGCAGCAGGTAAAAAATTAAGTCGAGGATTATTGCCACTCCGAGGGCGGAAGAAATCAGATAAAACAACTACATCGGATAGATGCGACGGAGATGCCAATGGATTACCAACGAATACCTCACATGCGGAAGAAACAAATCAACGATTCAAATGTCGTTGTGGAACTATTCAACTAAACCCATCTGGATGCATACCCTGCCGAAGAGCACAGCTTGTGTCAGAAATGGCCAAGCGCAAAATTTGCTCTCCATACTCGGTGGAGGAGGATTTTTTGAAGAAAAACAGCTCCATCGATAGCCCCGAGTACAGTGCAGGTTTTGTGAAGCCAATGAATATCATGCTCGGACGAACTCAAATAGGAGTAAGTGATACTGGGAATGGTGAAGCCAGTCGACTTAACGATGGCCACGATAAGATAGTGGGCAACCTCTTGACACAAAAAAATTGGAAGCCTAATGTGATTTTGCCTCATACTCCAAAACTTTTGCCGACGCCCAGACCAATCGGTCAATTATCTGATAGATCATCTGAGAGCGAAGACTCAAGCAGTGATGAATCTGTTTCGAGTGCTTCTAGTTCTAGCAGCAAACTGACAAAGAAGGTAGACAATTCACATCAAAATGACGCCCAGGGGTCGGATGATGTAAAAGCTAGTGAAAGTGGTATTTCTATTGGTGCTTCACCTTCACAAGAATTAGATGATGGTCGGAGATCTCGGTCACTCTCACGAAGCTGCACACATCCAAAACACTTGGAGTCAGAGACCACAGACTCGCCAGATCGGCAAGCATTAGCGATGAAGCAAAAGGAGAGCGCCGCTGATTTGTCTCGTAAATGTTTGGCAATTGCATGCTGTGGTGTATTAGTCGGCATGATACGACGGGATCCATTACGCCTGTTTGCTGAGCCGGTCCCATCCAATGTTGATGAATATCACAAAGTAATCAAGGATCCTACTGATTTTCGGACTATAAGGGAAAAGGTTCTTGCTTCAGAATACACATCACTTGGAGCTTTCATTAATGATGCACGACGACTATGTATAAATGCATGTGTTTTCAATGCTGCTGATAGCTTGTATGCCAAGACAGCGAAGCAAATATTTGACTCTTTGAAGGTTATGCAGAAAAGGGCTCAGAACTGGATGGCAGCGTTAAAAAATTCTCATGCAACATCATTTATTCTAAATGACGGAGGAGGAGCAGATAATGAGACACATGCCTTAAAAGCTCTGAAAGCAACATGGCCTGGTGCTGTTGAGTTACTGTACAATGGATCCTGGCTAAGGAAGCTGCTCGAGTCAGACTTTGTGAGAACAAGAGAAAACGAAACTGCTTACTATGGTACTTTGACAATAAGAAGGGTTGCTAAGGCTGCCGAGGCATCTCTGGCGCTGGCTTCTGATGTTGGCGGAGTTCAACGGCCTGTCGTTCGTAGGTCTCACATTGAAGACGAACTTTTGAGACGGCATATTGATCACGAAGTGTCGCTCCTTGCAGGGCCAATACAATTGAAAGATGAACCAGACTGGAGAGAGGACCAAATTTTAAAGTTACTGAAAAAAGTGCAGAAACGCCGCATTGATTCCAGGATGTCTTCAGAGAGTGGATGTGCTCGTTGTGATAGTATTAGAAGCGACGACGAAACAAAAATTGCTGTGTCCTCAATGCGCAGGAAATTCAAGAAGAAAGCTCACGAGGCAAAGGCAAGAGTTGCTGCCTCCCGTTTGCCGCAAAGTACGGGCTTAGCAAGCCGTAATGCAAGATTGAAAGCAGACGAAGAACATGTCGAAGCAAACAAGCCAATTGAACTAATTAATTCCATTGATACCGAAAAGGTCAGTGTAAGGGGAAGTCTTATTCATGGTTGGGGACTTTTCGCTGATTACCCTTTCCAAAAGGACGAGGTTGTTGCTGAATACATTGGTGAATACATTAGTAATGCTGTTGCTGATGCACGAGAAAAGTACTACCGCAAGAGGCGAATCCAAGATTATCAATTTAGAGTTGATGGAAATCTCGTGATTGATGCGACACTAAAAGGTGGACACGCGAGGTACATCAATCACGGTTGTAATCCCAATTGTGTAGCCAAAATAGTGAACGGCAAACCACCAAATCAACATTTGAAAAGAGTTTTGATTGTTAGTCAACGGGAAATCCAAGCCATGGAGGAGTTATCATATGACTACCAGTTTCCTCTTGAGCTGAATTTAGATTTGAGGATCCCATGCAGCTGCGGATCGAAACACTGCAGAGGTTACATGAACTGGGATATACCGGAGAAGGCATCTGTCCGAGGCAAGATCAAGAGCATAGATAGGATTGAAAAAGACGGAAGTAAAGGCCGGATGAACAAAAGAACATCAATGTAATGAAATTTATCATGAATTTTAACATCCTACTTCATACACGCATGCTAAGAGTTTTTCTATTTCCCTACGATGACGTCATTTTGAACGCACTGAATTTTAGAATTTTCAATTTTGAAACCCTCCCAAGACTTTCGCTGATTAACAAGGCTTGTCACTGTGGTATTGTTTTTGCCAAAGCAACACAATCGTGAGAGGGTCGCTTGATCAATTAGTTGCATGGGTCAGCCCTACCAATAGATTAACATGGTGTGTTTCACAGAACTGACTTTTGTTATGCTGAAATAAGCTTTTCCATTTTCACTCGCCTTTTTGAAATAGACTACTATGCATTCTCACTCTTCAAATCCCAATTTAAATTTCATCAAAAACACAGCATCTGCCACCCGAAATACGGTGGGAAAGTCCTCGCTGTGCGGGTGATATTCCCACCAAACGATCGGGTCACTCGTTCACTGAGACAGGAAATGGAATGGCCTATCTTTTTGGGGGTGTTAGCATATCGATTAGTTCAGAATCAAAACAAAATAACAACGAAGACGTTGGTGACGATTTCGACTTTGACGTCGATGGTATCCTCGACAACAGCAAGGCATCAGAGCAAAAAATTAAGCAGAAGCACCGCCCTCGATCGGGGCCGACTAACGATACTATCCGTCTGGATTTGTCTGGGGCTGCATCACCTGATGGGGCTTTGTATTGGAGTAAGGTTGAACATGCAAATTCAAGTTCACCACCAGCACGTTGGCAGCATACAGCAAACTTTAGTGATAGCTTGAATAGTATTGTTATTTTTGGGGGATTTGGAGAATCAAATAAACATGAAGGAACTTGTCGTCTGAATGATTTATGGATACTTGATGTAAAATTAGAGCTATGGTCCAATCCACAGGCGCATGATTTACGCAACCGCCCTCTGGACTCTCGCAATCCCTGGGTGTCTGGTCCTCTGAACAAGACACCACCCTCGCCTCGTGGCGCCCACGCTGCAGCTATCGTAGGGGGAGGTACTTGCCTTGTCATATTTGGTGGCTATGGTGGGGGAGGAGGCCACACACGACGAGACCTTTGCGATTTGCACGTTTTCCATATCCCAACAAGTCAGTGGTTCTCTGTAGCAACGACAGGATCGCCTCCACCAGCGAGATCAGGGCATGGTGCTCTGTCAAGTGTATCTTCAAATAACGATCGTGATAACTTGTTTGTGATGGGTGGTTGGAGTGCATCGCAACAGTTTGATGATGTACACGTATTAGAAAATGATGGGTCAACGCTAACTTGGAGTATGGTGGAAACTGCTTCTGGCCCAGATAGTTGGGGTCCGAGGCGGTGGAACTTTGGTGCAGTTTCAGTTGAAGCAGTCCCTAATTGGAAAATATTCATTTTTGGTGGCAACTCTGGAGATTTGGACCATGCACGACCGCAAGGGATACTCCAAAACAACATTCAGGTTCTCGAGTGCGGGTCCTCATTGCAGCACGGAGACTCGTCAAAGGAATCGTCACGGCCCACCAGAAATAACATGTCATGGTCCCGACCCGAATCGGTCGGCAACAGTCCATGTCCCCGATCTGACACTCCAGTAATATACTCGAAAGACTTGGGGAAGATCGTTTTCTTTGGTGGTTGGTCCAACCGATGGCACAATGATATCTTCATCTGCGATGTTTCCGATATTGTTGGCCCCCCATATAACATTTTCTCTATCGCAGCAATAGATTGGGGCCAAGGAACAAGTCCTATTACGGGTGGCACTGAATTGACTATACGTGGGCAAGGATTTCTCGCCGCTTCAGGTGGTCCGTCGACTGCATTAGTTAGGTTTGCGTGTTCAAAGGGCTTTATTGAAGTTTCTGGTGACATCAAAGGAGACGGCGAAATTGTTTGCACGTCGCCTGAATTCCTGAACTACAGCCCCGACGAAAGGGTAGAAACTACGGTGAAAATCGGCCCTAATCAATTCACGAATAACGCCCTTCCATTCAGCTTTTTCTCCGTCACTGACGCCTCAAAAACGGTAGCATTCGGGCCTGGCATTTTGTCTGGCATTGGCGCTTCAAAAGCGACGACATTCATTATCCAGGCGAAAGATGAACACTCAAAAGATCGCATCTGTGGCATGGATGAGTTCATCATTAAAATCAGGGAGCTATCTCCTCTTGATGAGAGCAAAGCTGGAAGTAATGGCGCAAATAGATTGGTAGCTGAAACCAATGCAATTGGCCTCGTTGCAGCGACCAAGCTCAAAGCAAGGGCCATGCGGATGAAAAAACGCACAAGTGATGTGGTTTTGCCTTATGAATTGAAAGACTGTAATGATGGTACTTACATCATTGAGTACATACCTCCTGAACCTGGATATTACCAAATTGACGTTTCTTTTGCCGGCACATTCCAAGGGAAGGAGGGAGTCATTCGTGGATCTCCATTCGTAATAAATGCCACAACCGAGGCTGATGATTCAGCAAATACTTTGAATGGCAGTGTTCTCCACCAAAACGTGGAATCATTTATTTCAAACTTGAAGGAATTTTCATCCTTAACGACAAAAGGTCTTGGCAAATCAGTATCGGACGATGACCTCCGCTCCCTAATTGCCGTTAAAGAGCACCTGCGAACCCTGTCACAAAAAGATGAAAAGATGGAAGACGGGATAGCCGCAAACAGGTCTGCACTACTTTACTTGAAGAAGCACTCACTCAAAATTCCGTCATTGGAGAGAATGATGAAAGACTTGGATGCTGCGGCCGAATCTTGGATTTCAACAAAGTCAATTGTCCCAGACACCGTCGAAAGAATATCAGGAGTTGACGAAATTTGGAAGGAGAAAATTAGATTCAAAGTTGAAGCATATGGAAAAGAACTCGAAGCAAAGCACGAACAGTTCCACAAGCTACCCTTTTGGTTCTACACTCGCAAAGACGATACAAGAAGTCCTGCGAAGCTGGGAGATCAAGCCGCAAAAGTAGCAATTTCTGCAGCTGAAGCCGACCTTGAAAGCGAGAGGAAAATTTTAGACGAGAACGCACATTTATGCGGGATTTTCGAACTCGATGGATTCATTGATTCAAGCCGGAATCATGTGAATGACATGAAACTCGACCTGAAAGAAATGACGAGACTTTGGGAAGTTAGCGAAACACTTGAACGGTTCATAAGTGCATCGAAAGAATTGATTTGGAAAGACGTCAACTTGGAATCTCTCGAAGAAAAAGGAAAAGCACGACTCAAAGAAGTGAAGGGGCTCCACAAATGCACACGTTGGTGCGACGCATTCAAGTCAGTTGATAAAATATGCAAGGACTTCCTATCGACCATTCCGCTAATTGTTATTCTAGGACACAAATCAATGAGGCCCCGCCATTGGAAAGCCCTTGTGAACATCTCAGGCGCTAAAGCATTTGTCCCTCCGTGCGATAACGAACAAATGCCACTTGGGGACATTTTGACTATTGATTTATTAAAGTTTAGCAACGACGTAGAGGAGATTTGCGACCAAGCTGCCAAAGAAGACAAAATGGAGGCGGCTCTCGAACAAATCGATGATCGTTGGTCATCAATTAATTTGACGATGACACCATACAAGAAGATGGACGGTGATTTGGAAGAAACTGTGCCTATGCTCGGAATTGGCGAAGAGGACTTCGAATCATTGGAGAATGATCAACTTGTGATCCAAGGAATGATGGCGTCTCGTTATCTGGCACAGTTTGAGACGGAAGTCCATGCATGGCAAAAGGCGCTTTTTAGTGTCAACGAAGTTTTTGTCCTTGTTGGCGACATTCAACGAACGTGGTCGTATCTAGAGCCTTTGTTTATGCACTCAGACGAGGTCAAAAGAGAGTTACCCGAAGATGCGACTCGATTCATCACTATTGATATTGACACCAGAGGAGTACTACGTACGGCTTGGGATATTAAGAATGCCAAACGCGCATTCAACGAGGATGGTCTCATCACCAAACTAGAAGGCATTCAAGAGCAACTTGATATTTGCAAAAAAAGTCTAGCAGATTTCCTTGACGGCAGACGAAGGCAATTCCCACGTTATTACTTTGTAAGCGAGGCTGACTTATTGGACATACTGTCAAATGGTAGCAACCCTGAAAAGATTTTGGTTCACATCCCCAAGATTTACCTGTCAACAAAAACGCTCACTCTTTCTGACAGCACGACATCACCATCAGGACGACCGTGTGCAACAGAGTTTGTTTCTGGGGTAGGGTCAGAGGTATGCACATTTGAACCTAGTGTTCCTCTCGATGGCAAGGTTGAAATATATATGCAGACAGTCCTTGACGCCCAAAAGAAATCAATTTTTGAAACTGTGAAACGAAGTTTGAGTAGATATCACAAAATGTCTAGACCAGAATGGACCCTAGCAAAAGATGCTTCCACTGATAGACCTCTTGATCCAGCACAGACAACACTTCTAGTGCTTGCAATCAATTATGTAAAAGAAGCAGAGGATGCTTTATGCGAATTGAATAATGGCGTGTCAGATGCATTAACAAAATATTCAGAGAAGCAAGTTGGTCAGCTAAATGATCTAATCAAATTGACCCAATCCGATTTGTCTAAGGGCGATCGTACACGAGTGATGGTGTGTATTACAATGGATGCCCACGCGCGAGATATAGTCGGAAAAATGCTCCGCAGTGATGTTAATTCAGTGGATAGTTTTATGTGGCAATCCCAACTCAAACACAAGTTCCGGGTGCCCCCATCTCATGCGAGATACCAAGGAAGAGACCCCCATCTACGAGGTGAAGGTGGAGAGAGAGCAGAAATTGCGATCTGCGATGCAATCCTACCATATGACTATGAATACTTGGGCAACGGCCCACGACTTGTCATAACACCTCTTACAGATCGTGTTTATGTCACAGCTACCCAGGCCCTGAACCTAAAGATGGGTTGCGCTCCTGCAGGCCCAGCCGGTACAGGAAAAACCGAAACTACAAAAGATCTTGCCAACGCCCTGGCGAAGCTAATTTATGTCATCAACTGTTCTCCAGAAATGGACTATAAAGGTCTAGGCAACATATTCAAAGGTGTTGCTTCAAGTGGGGCGTGGGTTTGCTTCGACGAGTTTAATCGTCTCATCCCTGAAGTCTTATCTGTGTGCACGGTCCAGTTCAAGTCAGTATGTGATGGGATCGCTGTCGATGCCACGCGTATTCGCATCGAAGGAGATGAAATCAATCTTGATCCTACATGTGGCGCTTTCATCACAATGAATCCAGGATATCTTGGGCGATCTGAGTTGCCCGAAGGTCTCAAAGCATTGTTTCGGCCAATGACTGTCATGGTTCCTGATCTTATTTTGATCTGTGAAAACATGCTGATGGCTGAGGGGTTCGTGACGGCGAAGGCATTAGCATCGAAATTCTTTTGTCTTTACTCTTTATTAAAGGCTCTTTTATCGGCACAATTGCATTACGACTGGGGTCTTCGAGCGATAAAGTCGGTCCTCGTTGTCGCTGGAGGCTTTAAGCGTGCCGAGCCAAACCTCGCTGAAGATGCACTGCTGATGCGTGCTCTTCGAGATTTTAACATACCAAAAATTGTTCTCGAGGATGAGGTAGTCTTCTTTGGTCTTCTCGGAGATTTGTTCCCTGGTCTTGATCCTCCGCGAAACAGAGACGAGTCACTTGAGAGCTACGTAAAACAGGCATGTACTAAGCTGGGCAATGATCCCGATGAAACATTTTGTCTCAAGGTGGTCCAAACAGAAGAGCTATTGGCTATTCGCCACTGCGTTTTTATCATGGGCCCAGCAGGCGCTGGTAAATCGCAATGCTGGAGAACACTGAAAGAAGCACGTAACTTACGCGACCCTGACATGCAAACAAAAGTCGTTGACGTCAACCCCAAAGCTGTGAAAACGGAGGAGTTGTACGGGTTCATTAGCCTTGCCACAAGAGAGTGGAGAGATGGTTTGCTATCAAATGTGATGCGACATTTGTCAGGAATTCCAGACGAAAAACCGAAATGGATCATCTTGGATGGTGATCTCGATGCAAATTGGATCGAATCAATGAATTCAGTCATGGACGATAATAGAATGCTGACTCTCGCATCAAATGAGAGAATTCCCCTTCTGCCCCACATGAGGATGATATTCGAGATTAGGGACCTTAAGCATGCAACCCCGGCCACTGTGTCGCGTGCTGGCATTTTGTACATATCTACTGATGAAGGAACACAATGGAAATCTCTCATCAACAGCTGGATAACGAGGAAATCGTTCCCTGACGAAACATCAAGCAATCTGAACACTTTGTTCTCGAAATACGTGTCAAATTCATTGCTATGGATGCTTATCAATACGAAATCAGTAGTTCCAGTTGAAGACATGAACAGGGTCCAAGTTCTACTCAATATGTTGGATGGCTGCCTCCATGACGACAATGCATCGAACCCAGAGACCTTAGAAATCGCATTTGTCTATTGCGCTGTTTGGGCATTTGGATCAACTCTTTGTGTGGCAGATGACGGGACTGATTACAGAAAAATGTTTAGCGAGTGGTGGAGAGAAGAGTTCAAGGATGTAAAATTCCCTTCTCGCGATACTGTGTTTGATTACTGGCTCGATCCAGAAACCAACTCCTTTGACTCTTGGACGAAATCACCATTCTTCTACTCTGTAAACTTTGATAGTAGCAAGATATCAATGACTCAAGTGACAGTGCCAACACCCGAGACTTGTTCTGTGGCATACTGGATGGACATGATGGTCAAAATGCGAAAACCAGTCATGCTTGCTGGACCAGCTGGAACAGGCAAAACACAACTTGTTGGAGGCATGCTCAACAAGTTTAATCCATCGATATACACTAGCGCAACGATAAACTTCAATTTTTACACGACGGCCACTGTGCTGGCAGATACCATGGCAATTCCTCTAGAGAAAAAGACAGGCAGCAACTATGGACCACCAGGAACCACTAAACTGGTCTACTTCGTTGACGACTTGAACTTGCCAGAGGTTGATACATACAATACTCAATCAGCAATTGCACATCTTCGCCAGCATATGGAATATGAACACTGTTATGAGTTGCAAAAAATGGCACTAAAGAATATTTCCAACACTCAAGTGGTTTCATGTATGAATCCAACTGCAGGTTGCTTCACCATAAACCCTAGATTGCAACGATGGTTTGCTACTTTTGCGATTGGGCTTCCTGGTTCGACTTCACTCTTGACAATATACCAAACATTTCTTGACGGACACCTTCATTCATTCACAGACGAAATTAAAGGTCAGAGCACCAATTTGATCAAGGCAGCTCTCGGGTTACATTCCTTGGTTTCAAGCACATTCCGCAAAACTGCAACAAATTTTCATTACGAGTTCAACATTCGTCACATTAGCAATGTTTTTCAAGGACTCTTGGTATCGAACCCCGCCCATTTCAAATCTGCGGAAAAATTTACTCTTCTATGGCTCCATGAAAGTGAGCGAGTATACGGAGATCGATTGGTTTCGATTGAGGATCTCACAAAGTATAACGCATTGGCCCAGTCTCAATGCAAGAAAGTGTTCCCATCGTTTCCCACTGCTAAGTACTACGCAAATGAAAACGCAGATCCACTATTGTTTTGCCATTTTGCAGAAGGAATTGAAGACAATGTGTATAATCAAGTCCCAAGTCTTGTCACAATGAATCGTGTTTTGGAAGAAGGCCTAAAGGATTATAACGAGACCAATGCAACAATGGACTTGGTTCTTTTTGAAGATGCCATGAAACATGTTGCTAGGATTGTGAGAATAGTTCGCAACGAAGGCGGACATGCACTGCTGGTTGGAGTCGGAGGAAGTGGAAAGCAGAGTCTTGCTATACTTGCCGCCTTCATTTGTGGGTATAATGTTGTGCAAATAGTAATTAGTAGCACATACTCTATCAGCGACCTCAAGGACGACCTCAAAGGAATGTACAACAAAGCAGGGGTAAAGGATGAGGGCGTGATGTTCCTTCTAACCGACTCACAGATTACCAACGAACGCTTTTTGATTTACATCAACGATCTATTGGCAAGTGGTGAAATTCCTGATCTTTTTGCAACTGACGAGATAGATGCCATCGTTAATTCTGTCACAAGCCGCGTCAAAGCTGCTGGTATTGTACCTGACCGCAAAAATTGCTGGGACTATTTCATTGATCGAATCCGCAAAAATCTTCACGTTTGTTTGTGCTTTAGCCCTGTTGGCGACGGATTCAGGAATCGAGCAAGGCGATTTCCCGCACTAGTGAACTGCACTGTCATTGATATGTTCCAGCCCTGGCCTAGGGATGCATTGTTTAGCGTAGGAAAGAAATTCTTGAGCCAAGTAGATTTGGGCACAGACAAAGAAAGAGATGTGATCGAACGATTTTTACCATTCTCATTTGAGGCTGTCAATAATGCGACAATTGATTACAAGAAGAAAGAGAGGCGATGTGTCTACACGACACCAAAATCATACTTGGAACTCATCAAACTGTATAAAATCCTTCTAGAGGACAGCCGAAGTGACGCAACGGCTGCAATTTCTCGACTAGAAAACGGGCTTGCCAAGTTGCGCGATACGAGTGAGAGCGTCGCAAAACTCGAGCATGACTTAAAAGGTATGCTCGAAGATGCTGCTGTCAAAAAAGAAAAGGCAGAGCAAATAGCTGAGACCGTGAGCAAAGAAAAGGCCATCGCCGAGACAGAAACTGCAAACGCCCAAGTTGAGAAAGAACAGGTGGCAAAGATAGCAGAAGAGGTGGGTCGCAAGCAACGAGACACCGAAAATGATCTCGCCAAAGCTGAACCAGCAGTTATAGCTGCTATGGCGGCACTGGATACTCTCGATCAAAAAGACCTAAGTAGTTGCAAGGGAATGTTGAAGCCGCCACCAAAATTGGATGAGGTTTTCGCTGCTACAATGTGTCTACTCGCAGGCATCATGCCAAGTATTGTTGTGCAGAAAAACGGCAAGGTTAAAGACACCAGCTGGGATGCCGCAAAAAAACAGTTGATGGGCAATATCAAAGACTACATGATGTACTTGAAGGATATAAAGAAATACGTAGACGATGGATCTATCAACCCAGGCAATTTCAAGGAAATCCGGCAATACATCGAGAAAGATTACTTCAACGTAGAAACAATCCGTACAAAGAATCAAGCTGCAGCTGGCCTCTGTTCATTTGTTCTTAACATTGTTACCTATTACGACATTGTTGTCACCGTTGAACCGAAACGAAAGGCGCTTGCTGAGGCGAATGAGCAACTTACAGAAGCCAATGAAAAACTCAAGTCTGTTATGGAGAGCGTTGCTGCACTCGAAGAAAAACTCTCTCAGCTGACGAAGGAGCTAAACGAAGCCAACGCAAGCAAACAAGAGGCGATGGATGCATGTGCTGGAGGCGAAAGAAAAATCAATCTCGCCCAAAGGCTAACCAATGCATTGAGCAGTGAAAATCAGCGATGGGCCGAGAATGTCATCATGTTGAAAAATAAGGAAAAATTATTGACTGGTGATGTTCTACTTGCAAGCGCGTTCATATCTTATATTGGTCCATTCACAAAGCCGTTCCGGCTGCACTTAATGGACAAGGTTTTTCGACCTTTCCTTGAACGGGAGTTTGTTAAAATTGCTAATGAGTCTGGTGAAGATTATACAATTCCGATGAGCCAAGATGCAAATCCTATTGCAACATTGACATCAGCTGCAGACGTGGCTCAATGGAACGCGGACTCGTTGCCCGCAGATATTGTTTCGACAGAAAATGGATCTCTCGTGTGCAACTCCTCACGATGGCCCCTCATCATAGACCCTCAGCTACAAGGCATAAACTGGATAAAGCAAAAAGAGAGCGCCCCAGAACGAAATCTGCAAATAGTGCGTCTTGGACAAAAGGATCTCATCCGCAAGCTTGAGATTGCGTTGGAAGGTGGATTCACGATACTGATCGAAAACTTAGGAGAGTCCATTGATGCTGTTCTAATGCCTGTGATTCAGAGAGCAACAATCAAGCGAGGAACAAAGCTCTTCATAAAACTTGGGGACAAAGAATGCGATTTCCACCCAGATTTCCGTCTATACCTCCACACAAAGCTAAGCAATCCTCACTATCCACCCGAAATCCAAGCAGAGACAACTCTAATCAATTTCACTGTTACTATGTTGGGACTTGAAGATCAGCTTCTAAATTTGGTGGTCGAGAAAGAACGCCCGGATTTAGCAGCTTTGAGCAACGACTTGGTTCGACAACAAAATGGATTTACGATCAAAATGAAGCAGCTCGAAGACGACATCCTACACAAGCTAGCTACAGCAGAAGGCGACATTACCGAAAATGTTGCGTTGATTGAGGGTTTGGAGGAAACAAAAAGAATAAGTGATGATATTCAACAAAAAAGTGAATTGGCAATGAAGACCCAACAAGATATTCTAGCAACGAGCGAAAAGTATCGTTCCGTTGCCAACCGTAGCTCGCTTTTGTTCTTTTTAATGACTGATCTGGTCAAAATCCACACGTATTACATCTACAGCTTAGCGGCCTTTCAACAAGTATTTTATCGAGGGATTGAGATTTCAGGTCCAGACATACCACGAGACTCCGAACTTGGCGTGGAGGAAAAAGAAGCGGCAACGGTGGCGAGATGTGAGAAGTTGCGTCACAATATCACGCTGAGTGTCTTCAACTACATTCGGCGAGGTGTGTTTGAAGTTGACAAACTCACAGTTGCAACACTGCTATCACTGAAAATCTTGGTAAATGATGGGAAAATTGATGGTGATGAAGTCGAATTTTTAATCAACGGAGGTTCCAGCCTCGATCCAGGAAACATGGGGCCACTTCATGAATGGATGCCAGAGAGTATTTGGGCTAAAGTCAAGGCACTTGAGAGCATGTCTCGTTTTAAGGGTATTGGCGATAGTATGCAAAGCGATAGTGATGACTGGGGAGCTTGGTTTGACGTGGAAAAAGTTGAAGAAGTAGATATTCCTGGTGAATTCAAAACAAAGTTGACCGCCTTGGACCTCCTGATGCTTCTTAGAGCAATGCGCCCTGATAGATTGATGAATAGCTTGGCTGGCTTTGTTGGAAATACGATGGGAAAAGAATACATATCACAGAAGCCATTCAACATGGCATCAATCTTTGAGGAGACGAGCAACAAAACACCAGTTTTCTTCGTTTTGTTCGCAGGTGTTGATCCAACCCCATGGGTGGAAAGCCTCGGAAAAGAGAAGGGCATATCTTCGGAGAATAAAAGATTCATAAATATTAGCATGGGTCAAGGTCAGGAAGCTCCTGCAGAAGCGATTGTCACGCGTTTTGCAAAAGAAGGCGGGTGGGTTATGCTTCAAAACTGTCATTTGATGAGCTCATGGGTTCCTAGACTGGAACGGCTATTAGAGGTTGTTTCTGATGATGCACATGAAGACTTTAGGTGTTTCATCAGTGCAGAACCACCGGCCATGTCGTCAATGAGAAACATGCCTGAAAGTTTGATGCAATCTTGCATCAAAGTTGCAAACGAGGCGCCTTCAGATGTGCAAAGCAACTTGATTCGCGCCTGGGACAATTTCACTCCGGATACTTTTGAATCCTGCACCAAACCCAATGAAATGAAGGCCTGTCTGTTTAGCCTTTGCTGGTTTCATGCCGTTGTTTGTGGCAGAAGAAGATTTGGTCAGCAAGGGTGGTCAAGAAAGTACAGTTTTAATACAGGGGACTTGATGATCTGCTCCAATGTTTTGCAATCATACTTGGACGCCAACCCCACTGTACCATGGGATGATCTACGCTACATCTTCGGAGAAATCATGTATGGTGGTCATATCACGGATCCATGGGATCGCCGAACTTGCAACACATACCTGCAAGTTTACCAACAAAAAGGATTATTTAACGGACTTGAGTTGGCTCCACTTTTCAAGAGCCCTTCTCCAAGCGAAATGGACTACACCGCATACATCAAATATACAGAGAAAGCAATGCCTCCTGAAAGCCCACTGCTATTTGGTTTGCACCCCAATGCCGAAATTGGGTACCTCACAAACAGCACAGAGAAACTATTTTTCGATATACTGGCAATGGGCGGAGGCGGCGATGGAGGAGGCGGCGATGACGCTTCTCGCAGCAACGCTGTTCGTGAAGTCATGACAAACTTACAAGATAGGCTTCCTGAGGAATTTGAAATGGTCAGCCTGTCCTTGAAGGCAAAGCCTCTACTAGAGGGCCCTTCAGGCCCATATATTGTCGTAGCATTACAAGAATGCGGACGAATCAATGCGTTGATATCGGAAATCCGAAAGTCAATATCTGAATTAGATAAAGGTTTGAAAGGACAGCTGAATATGAGCCAAGCAATGGAAGATTTAGTTTCAGCCTTTATCCTAAACCAATGGCCAGGAAGAAATCCATTCAGCAAGTGCATGTGGGAGAAACTTGCATGGCCGAGCCAGAAAAATCTTTTGTCTCAATTCGCTGACATGTTGTTACGAGTAGAACAATTAGTTCAATGGACGGACGAACTAGTAACACCAAAGAGTATTTGGCTCCCTGGGCTGTTTAATCCAAGCAGCTATCTGACTGCAGCACAGCAAGTCACAGCCCGCAAAACTGGGGTGGCATTAGATAAAATGACAATCGAGACGCATGTTACAAATATGTGGGATGCTTCGGAAGTCAAGGATTACGCCGAGGATGGAACTTATATCCATGGCATGTATATTGAGGGAGCTCGTTGGCCACGGGGAGACGAAGCTGGTGATGTGTTTGATGTTAGTGGAACATCGTGTGCGGGTTCCTTGTGTGATAGCAAATTGAAGGAGTTGATGCCACCCACGCCCGTGATTTACGTCAAAAGTGTCCCCATTCAAAAAGATTGGGAGGCATCTCCTGTTGGATATCTTCGACATGATCCTACAATTTATGAATGTCCTGTCTATACCACAAGTTTTCGTGGTCCAACATATGTGTTTATGGCAACCCTACAAACAAAGGACAATGTATCAAAATGGACTCTACTTGGAGTTGCCTTGCTACTTCAAACAGATAATTAAATTATTTTTAAAAAAGTAGTAATCTATCTACCAATGGATGATCACTATCATCTATTTACTGAAACACAAACTTCTGAAGCT
>JALLAR010000097.1:0-24421 GCA_036939335.1 Conticribra guillardii
AGACAGCAGACAGACTCCACCTGAAAGCGCACGCTGGGCACACAGCTGCACACAGCCATCAGTCAGTCAACACAGCACACATCATACATCCACGCAACTTTCGCACAAGAAGATCAAAAAGGTCCGTAGCATTCAACGTAGGATTCAGTAAATAAGTTGATAAATTTGGGATATTCCAAAAAGCATCCATCAAATAATCATTTCACATCATTATTATTATGTTTATGTTATTTATTACACTCTACATCTAGAGAGAGAATATCCATTTCATCATAATTATTTTATCATACGATACCAGTAGCACGCACCAGCCAACATATATTATTTGTTAAGAAGACTGATCAATAGAACATTTGACACATCATGCCGCTGCCGTGACGGAGCGAAACGCAGGGTTGTGTCTCAAACAATATTGCGAAGAGGGGATGAAGTATCGTACTCGAATTGTCTGACAAGTTGATCGATTGGCCCGCCCTTGCCTCATACTGTTTGGCGACATTTTATTGCATATTTGCTCCTCAAGAGTCCTCAAGCCAGAGCGAGGAAGGCGATCTACGATACAACATATGCATGGAACAAAATCGATTCCTTAAATCCGTCGAGCCAGGACGGAGGCAAGACTTTGATCTACTTTGATGCAGTAATAAGAGTGTGCCCCAGACTCCGGACAATACTAGGGTAGGAGTTCTGATGTGACTCCCACCGAAAAACCATTCTCCTGAAGACAGGTCAGAGCAGATCGGGCGTCTTCCTTTCGTTCATCCGACGGCGTCTTGATCTGACTTGATCCATCATCCGTCCTCTGGTTGCATCCCTGAAGATCACGATACTGTAGAGGTATGTAACACCAGATGGGGATCATCATTATTTGATGAACCAGCTGCCAGCTCTTGCTTCAGTGTTTCGCGTTTTTGTCTTTTTGATGAATATGGGAATGATTATTGACCACAACTTTGGTCCGTGTTCTTGATTCCGCCCCCCACGTGAGCGTGGCGATGAATATAATTTGTTATTATGACCCTTCTGAGATTAGAGATTAGATTGTTTGTGTGATTTGCGCACTATATACTGCTTTGCCTCTTACAAATTGCTAACCATCCTATTTTGTATTGTTTTCTCCTTTTGTTACAACTCCAGGAATAGTAATTTGATGTTGTTTGAATAGATGTCCGTCAAGCGTCAAGGGTCATAACGTAGCAAATGTTTTTCCGTGGAGTACTACATGCACATAGACAAGGCATTTAAGTTTTTAAAGTTATTTGATCAAATCAATGAGATTGTGATGAGAAGTGCCACATTATATTGAGGATTAATGCGTGATCCTATCATAAATGTGACTATGTATAATGAAAAAAATAACACTGCAATAACGATACAATATTTTCAAGGACTGATCAAAATAAGTTGCAAGGAATATTGATAAAATGCCGTTCTAGAGTTCATTCCACAGCTCAGTGCAAAGAAAAGAAATCTCAATAAATATCGTATTCTATCGCAACCCCTTCAGACGCGGCACGCAACCTCATCGTAACAAAAGAACAAAAAATCAAAAGCCAAAAAAAATATTATGATACGAGGTACGGTACTACGATATTTTTGAAGAAAGAAGAAATTAGTTCATAATAATATGTTCATGTTTCGCATGATCTCGATCTATCTCGATCTTTTTCGATTCGCCTCGTCAATAAAACTGTTCGCATCTCTCATCTCATCATCTGTTCTCATCTGTCTTCCCATAACAATTCTTTAGAGAGACAGCATGGCGAATGAACTTACTTTCAAATGTAAATGCGGGTCCTTTGAAGCCCAAATTCACGGCAAACCAGTACTTAGCATAACATGTCACTGCCACTCATGCGTTGCTGCCGTGAAATTCTTGGAATCTAAATCTACCTTTGATGGAATTTCTGCGCTTGATAACGACGGCGTCGCGCTTGCCCTCTACCGTGGGAAAAATATTGACTGGGTTTCGGATGTATCATCCGAGGAGGCACACGCCAAAATTGGTTTTGTCAAGGTTGGAGAAAAAGGCAAGCCTTTTCGTTCGTACTGCTCTAATTGCGGTACATTCATCGCTCATTACGAACGAAATTTCAGCATGTTCAATCGGAACGCAATTTATAACAAGGACGGGACCAAATTCCAGGCGACAGCAGGCTCCGTAAATAATATTATGCGCAAGTATTCTTTCGATCCGTCTAAGGTCCCAGCACATAGTTCCAGCATGGTGCCATTGGGGGTTTTGGTTGCATTTGTTCCGCTTTTGATGGGATTTGGAGGAAAGAAGAATGCACATGAAGACGTACTATTTCCTACGGATCTATCTAATGTTGAAGTGGTTCCTATCACTTGGAAATGAGCAAATTTTATATGCCATTGTAATTTTTTTCAATGATTTGTTTTTAGGCCCAAGTTTGGAGAGAAGTACTATTTGCTTGGTCGACTTGGAATGATCGAAGAAGTCCAAGCTATTAATTTTGCTAACATACATTAGGTATTGCAAAAATAAAATTTACGCATGATTTCAATTACTTCTTCTACACTGCTACTAATACTAATTGTATGTGTTAATAGTTTTGCTGTCGTTAAGAAGCAGTATGGCAGTACACGTATCCAAATTCGAACTTCTTTGGTGTAGGGCATGGTTGACATTATTTATGTATTTACTAGTACTACCGGAAAAAAAGATCAATTAAATTATTATTTGTGACTCATCGTTGAATCTAGCCCAAACATTGAATACACATAAACGCAGTGTAAATATGTGTTAGAAAAAGCTAGCAACGCTTGCCATTTGGAACACAATTTTTATTCAATCTACGAAACATGTCAAGCCAGAAAAAATCTAGAAGTTCGTTTACTTTTAAGACGAACCAAGTTCAAAGTTAAAATATTAAAAATAAATTTAAATTTGAGTATTGCTTCAAAGTGGAGAAGGCAGGTATGGTAAGCTTTAACATTTCTTTCGTGACAGTAGAATCAAATTCTTTTGGGTGACAATAGCTTAGACACATGAAAACGGGCTATTGAAAATTGATACAGATTGAGATTCACAAAAATGAGTATCTTGGATATTAATAATTATTTGTTAATGTGCACCGTTCGATTAGGATGACGTTCCCTCTGCGACTTCATTGCCCAAGCCGCAGCTTCCACAAAACATTGTTTATATCCTTCACTCAATTTCTTTTTTATCTTTTCTTCGTTACCACTATCCTCCTTCGTTACTTTTGTGCCATCATCCACATTTGGCATTAATTTACCTTCCAATCTGTCACAATTCCACCACCATCTTTGTATCAATTCCATCACCACATCCACATTCAAAGGCTCTTCGGACGTTAGTTCTTTTACATGTAACTCATCCAGTGGAAGTCGTACTGCGCGAATATTTAAAGTTTCTTCGGCACGTAGACGTGATCTATGGGATGTGATTCGTCGATCGATGAGCATCCCGATAATGACGGTGGAGGGAGGTGGTGAGGTGGTGGATAAGGTGTGAGGTGCGTCTGGCGAGAGGTAGACTACTTCTTCTTCGTTGTTGGAATGAAATTTCGTAGTTTGGTTGTTGTTATCTTTCCTTAGAGTTAAGAAATCCGGAATGTCAATGTTTGGTGTGAAAATCATTTCTTTCTCCACATAAGTCGTTTCTTCTTCTTCTACTACTGTTGAATTCGATAAAGATGATGAATGTGATGTGTTTTTATTGCTAATTTCAACCATACGATTACGAACTGCTTCCACATCTCCCTCATTCCCAAGAAGACAGACATGACATAAATCAAAATCTTTTTCTACACTTTTTCCTTCTCCATTGCTTACACCACATAAATCCTTGTAGTGACCTGCTCTCCACTTTAGAAAATTGTCCAATTGACGACTCACTGCACATATTCTTTCTCTTCGTGGACGTTTTTGAGTTGGGAATCCATACCATGCATCACATAAAATGAGTGGCGGTGACGATTGCTGAGAAAGGGCAGTTGATTTTGATTTTGATTTTGATGACGATATTGTTGTTTTTGCATTTGCATCATTTGAAATAGTTTGTGTTTGAGCTGTTGTTGTTTCGTCGTATGTTACATGACCCGATGTCGATGTCGATGTCGACGCCAGTTCTTTTATTGTTGCATTGGAGAAGGAACTCAGAAGATTGCCATCTATCTCACTTGCATTTTCTGCACAACCGACCGTTTGATCCTGAATGTTGAGGTTTTCCACTGCATGGGTTGCGTCGTCATGTTCCACTTCGGCCATGGTGAATAGTACTAGGGATAAGGCTGCAATAGAAATAAAAGGCGGGAGGCTTTATGATTTATTTTTTCGGCTCTCGCTCCCAACATACATTGCCTTCAGTGGAATAAGTTCACAGATACACGTATGTACACTTCATATTAATTCCTCAAGTACACTGATATCCATCCACTTTTATCCATCACACACCCACACATCACTCGAAATAAAATCATCCCTCTTTGTTCTTTGTTATGGTAGTAGCTCAACTCGAGGTAAATATTTCAAACACCGAGCCGAAGCAATACAATAATACTACGCACCCGTTCCACAAGACAACATTATTCATCTTCGTGTTGCACTGCCTTAATACCTGTTTGAAAACCAGCCACACAATGAAGTACTCCCTCCCGTATTTACTCTTAATTGCTGGATACCGCCAAGGGGCATCCGCATTCACCAATCCGTTATGCACCAACAGCCACATCACATCAACCGTCGCCTCTCCCTCTGCCCGCTTCGTATCCATGGAAAGGGACGTCGACATCGAAGAAGACAACAACGACTACAACGATGACGATATCGACACCACCATCAACCCCACTCCCGACACCGAATACGCCCTCCTCCTCCCAGGCCAAACCCTCCGCATCCAAATAGGAGACGTCTCCGCATCGCGCAAAGCATGGAAGAAACGCCGGCGCAATTCGAGTCCCATTCTCATCCCGTGCAGTATTTTGGGAGTGAGTCGCGAATGGATGGTGCGATGGAATGTCATGACGTTATTGCATCAGATTGGGGAGGAGAGTCCGGGTGCTGGAGGCGCGGTGGGTGTGAGTTGTGGGAAGTTGGGGAGGACTTATCGGCAGAGGCTTGGGGGAGATTTGAGGGTGAGTTCAATTTTATTATTTGTGTTTGTATTGTTTTTATTCTTTTGGTAGGAGAAATTAGGACTGATTGTTTGCGTTTGATTGAATCAGTGCGCATTTGTTTGTGGTGTCTTGTTTCACCATGTTATAAGTAATTGCAAACGTGTTTATTCTCTGTGAATTGAGTAGGAGATGCTTCTATGCTATGTCTTTTCTTTTTGATTAACTTGACAATGCATCTTATAAAAAACTTCAACCTTTTCCGAAAACCACCATACTCACACATCAACAACAACTAATCAAAACATAGGATCATGCCAAAGCCTTAGGACACGACTCCGTAGAATCCCTCCTCCAATCCCTCTTTGACGAACGCATTCAAGCCGAGTATGGCATCCAAACCTTTTTCGAACCCCAATACGGCAACCTCATGCTCACAACCGCGCTGACACGTCGTCAGGCACGAAACTTTTCTGTCAATGCCGGCATGGTGGGATTCCAACCCTTTGTCGAAGAGGAAGAAAAAATGATGCACACGGGAGTTGCCAAAGTGAAGGTTGATTCTCCTACTACCAACAGCCAGTCGGCATCCAAAAGCAGGCCTAGATTCGCAGTGGAACCATTGGGAGCCGCTCTTCGTGTCTCGCCATATGATGAAGCTGCAGAACGTTATCAATCTGGGGATGAATTAAATGCCTTTGTGTATTCATATGATACAGCGGGAGATAATGAATCGCCTTTGTTGGTATTGACTGCCGATGATCCGAGAGGAAAGGGCATTGCTGGAACTGGTACCTTTGGTGGTAGCACTCGAGTATTTAAACGTAGGAATGTCAATGGCGGGACCTTGGCGAATGATGCGAGTATTGAGCGTGAATTGAGTGATGTGAGTGTTGGCGATGGTCCCTATTCGGCGACTGTCGTGGCGGTATCGTCTCATTCCAACGCTGCCTTTGTGGATTGTGGTGTTGGAAGAAAGAGAGGCAAAAAGTATGGTGGTGGAGTTGTCAAGGTTCTAGGCATGTTGCGTTTTGATGACATGAAAGAAGCAGCTGGATTCTCACTTGATGGCACTGACAAAGAAATGGACATTCAGGCGGGGGATGATATTGAAGTTTACATTAAAGCAGTGTTTCCTCAATCGGGTAGATTTATGGCAACTTTGGACCCGTCCGTTCAGACCAAAAAGGCCAAGGAATTAAAAAGAGAACAGGAAGCTGACAAGCGAAAAGAAAGGCTAAACATCAAATTCAAACATGATGATATTCAATCTCTTGTTGGCAATGAGTACGATGGGATTGTGAAAGCTAAATCCAAGGCCGGTGATTGGTATTATGTGCAACCATGTGTTGAGGGAGGAGATGATGAATCTTCTCTGCCTGTGGGCGTTGCTAACTTTTTGGAAAGTGATGGAGAGCATGCATCATATTCGACTGGGGATCAAGTGAGAGTTAGACTGGAAGGGATTGACGAGAAGAGGGGTCAACTTGCTTTGACGCTTTTGAATGATACAGCATAGGTTGTTTACTACTAATATTAGCCAATGAAATTAATGTAACACTTGTCCTATCTATCAAATTGCCAGAAAAATTGTGTGTTTATATTCACATGCGCAGCGCAAAATTATGAAGTCTCTGTAGGTATAGTTGGTAGTCTAGAAGTAGATCTTTAAAATTGTTTTGACAGTGCGTGAGAAAGCTTATAACAATATTGAGTGATAATTCTTTATCTACCTTGAAACTATTTTTTTGTTGCAATTATTGACATCTTTTTTGCATGTTAATTAATTGAGTTTTGCTTGGTTTGATCCAATTGTCACGGCAGCAAACTTGCCAGAAAAAAATCTCGCAAAAAAAATAATTCAACCTCTCTACTATGACTACTAAACCCACTTCGGAATGAAGGTTATGTTCACTCTCTCGTCTATAATTTTGAAAGTGAGGAAAGAGAATTGTGGGATGGCTCACTCACACTCACATCAAAAGCCAATAGAAGCAAGTGTATTGATGCGATGCGGACACAATCGGGACTCGTTGCAAAAAATGGACTTTCAAGTTGAGGACTTGGATTATTTAATGCAAGCTGCAGTGAGATCTCAGATTGTGCGTTTTAAATATCTTTGCAAATGATATTCGATTGCATCCTATGGTATATTATGCGCAATATCATCTTGCCAACAGCATGCATGTTCTCATAGTATGACATCAACCAGTGCCCAGAAAAATTGTTAAAGGTAGAAATGAATACTCCAGCACAATTATAAAAAAATCAATTGTGAGTAAAATACAGAAAATGTACAACGAGGATCATATTAAATTTAAGACAATGATTTTCTTCAGTCCCTCTCTATCAAATAAACAATAATCATGTTCGGGATGACAATAGTCTGGATAATCTTCACCCTGAAAGATTCACAAGGACATCATCCTCCGATGTTGCAGATCCACCATCTCCAATATGATTGTTGTTGGCACCATTCTCCCCTACGTCGTCAGCATTTCCTGCATCATTAGTATTGTTCTCATTTTCATGTCCCAACATACGAAACAAAGACCCTTGAATATCTTTTTGTCGTTCCGTTGTCATACCCAATGTCTCCACGTCAATATTTGCACTTCTATCAATTTCATCTGAAAAATCTAAACCTGCTGCAATGGCCGCAGCGGCCTCTTCTTCCAGATTAATTTGAGTGGTAGATTCTTTTGGTAATGATGCTTGCCTAGTAGGTGATGTCACTGAATGAACCTGCGGCGGCAGTCGATCCGATGACAAAGATGACCTTCCCCTACTGCTACGCGGTGCCGCTGCCTGCGCAACACCAGGATATCTCCACGGAGGAGCCGAAACATTCATGCTCGGATGAATTCTCAATTGCCACTCTGGCGGTATTTGCAAACATGCCTGCAAAAAGATGGATACCGAGTCAAACATGAATCTCGGACGATTTGAATTATGATCCCCCTCCACAACAACCATGTTTGCATCTCCGGCATAAACATCATGCAAGGAAAGGGAATGAGCTTTGGGTATAAAATCGTCATTTTCGGCCGCAACAAATAATGCTGGGATGAAGCAATGTTCAACATGTGCGATTGGGCTGACATCTTTAATGTCGAACTCGGCTTGTCGTCTGACCGATCCGCGAATCATTCGTATGGCTACCGATGAGACAAAGCCAGGGACATTGATTCCTTGTTCGCGTGCTTTGTCCACCATTTCTTCGCAGAGGCGGGTGAGATCAGCAAAGGGCGAGTCGAGGACCATGGCGGCAATGGAGGGGTCGCGGTCTCCGTGCAATAGGGCAGTGACTGGTCGATTTGGAAACGTGATGAGTGAGTAAATTCAGATTCATTTCAATTTCTAGCAATCATAAAGAAAGCATACAAACAAATAAACAATCAACAATAACAACACTTTCACGTGAACACACCTGCACCCATACTCCTACCCCAAAGAGCAATCGTACTAACCACATCCGTCGCCCTAAGATGCGCCACAACACACATCAAATCCTCTCTCTCAAAATATCCCAAAGTCACATACTCCCCATCACTCTTTCCACTCCCCGCAAAATCAAATGCAAAAACCGCCACACCCAATGCCAACAAACACGTCAATTGAGGCAACACCTCCACCCTCGCCGACGCATTCCCATGCATGTAAATCACCACGGGAATACGATCCGATACCCGCTCCACAGGTTCCCAATGCGAACATTGAAGATTCAATCCCCGCTTCGTCTGCAGGGTAAAATCGGTACGGGTAAATCGTTTTCCCAAGAATGTAAATGCCGGTGGACCCAAGTGTTCTTCGCGGTAATTGGCACGTGGGGGGCGGATGATGGCATTGACTAGTTCTTGATATCCCGATTTCGCCATTTGGACGTAGGATCCCAGCGATCCTTTTTCGGGCGGTTGGTTTTGTGAAGAACGATTGCTGCTGCTTCTCGAAGAAGAGTCCAGCGGACGGTTATTGTCTGAGGAGGAGGAGGAGGATTCCAAATATGCCAAATGTTCGGAATCGTTCAAATCCATCAATCCCGCGATTCGCTCTGCCTCTCGAATTTCCTTCAGTTTCCTCTCTTTCTCCTTTTCGATTTCCTTCATAGTGTGGGATGGCTGGCAGGATGCGGCGGTGGTGCCGGAATTGACCTTGGAGTTGACATCGGTTGGGTCGGCGGTGTCGAGGCGTCCGTTCGTGATTTGGTAGAGGTTTTCGAGCATGCGACGTTCTTCGTCAATGACGGTGGATTGATCGTTGCCCATGGCGGATCTTGGGATGGTACGATATTATTACTTATATATTGTTTTGTTTTGTGTGCAAGATGTGCGAAGGTTGGTAGTAGTGGGTGTGGCGGTTGGCGAAGCAATGCGCCTCTCTCTCTCGAGCTGTTTGGAAGGCAACTTGATGTAGTATTGGTTAGTCGAGCGATGCTTCTATTTGGATCTCTCTCCTAATTTCTATTGTG
The DNA here is from genome assembly GCA_036939335.1 of Conticribra guillardii. Lineage (NCBI taxonomy): Eukaryota > Bacillariophyta > Thalassiosirophyceae > Thalassiosirales > Thalassiosiraceae > Conticribra > Conticribra guillardii. Next base: position 9,571 of record JALLAR010000097.1, read on the forward strand.
TGCCGTTGTAGACGTCGATGGCAGAAAAAATGGGAAATGAAACGTTGTGTGAACGGAAATATTTTTTAATAGCAACACACGAGTGAAAAAAAATGCCGTTAAAAAATAAATCCGAGGTAGTTCATGTACTTACGGACAATATCAAGGGCATATTGGCACACTAGCTGTACAGAAGGAGTACGCGTTTTTGACTCGACCAAAGCACAGGCGTTGTCGTCTGTTCGTCTACCCGTGACTGACTTCCAGCCACCAGACGGAATTTAATTTTCACGGAAGAAATAATACAAGTGCTCATGAACATTATTATTTCCGTCGTCTTCAGCCAGATCCGCTTCACATACCCTAACCAAGCATCTTCGCAAATTGCTTGACCTATAATATTACCATCATTCAATTCCCAGATACGGGCCCCACTAAAACAACCACCAACAATATCCCACCATGCCCCAACACGAGCACATGGATCGCCACCGCAAACTCCACGGCCGCCGCTTCGACGCCGAAGAACGCGACCGCAAACGCGAAGCCCGCCTAGTCCACAAACGCTCCGAATTCGCACAAAAGGTCCACGGTCTCCGCGCCAAACTGTATAATCAAAAACGATTCAAAGAAAAGGCCACAATGCGCAAGACCATCGCACAGCACAATGAGAGGAGTAACAAACATGCCAATGATGAAGCCGTGGCGAGTGGAGCGGTTCCCGCGTATTTGTTGGATAGGGAGGGTGTCAGTCGCGCGAAAGTGTTGAGTAATACGGTCAAGCAAAAGAGGAAGGAGAAGGCCGGAAAATGGGAGGTGCCCATTCCAAAAGTCAAGCCCGTGGCGGATGACGAAATGTTCAAAATCATGAGGACGGGAAAAAAGAACAATAAGGCATGGAAACGTGTTGTTACGAAATGTACCTTTGTCGGAGACAACTTTACCCGAAAGGCTCCCAAATATGAACGCTTCATTCGACCGACGGGATTGCGTATGAAACGTGCCAATGTGACACATCCGGAATTAAAAACATCCTTTCAATTGGATATTTTGGGCGTGAAGAAAAATCCTAGTAGTAGTTTGTATACCAATTTGGGGGTCTTGACCAAGGGTACGATTATTGAGGTGAATGTGAGTGATTTGGGTTTGGTGACTACGAGTGGAAAGGTTGCTTGGGGAAAGATGGCGCAGGTGACGAATAATCCAGAGTTGGATGGGTGCGTGAATGCTGTGTTGTTGGTGTAAATACTAACTACTTGACAGAGGGAGGTTTAGGAGATGTATTTGGATTCACCTATATTGCTGACATTGCTGGTTCAAATACATCATGTTGTAATAATATTAAAAGATTATCTCATTGAGGACTAGGTATCAAAGAGGATTTTGTGCGTAGAATACTACATTGCAAGCATGGGGGTCTCTATCTATTGGCCAAACTGCAACGCTTAGAAATATTGCTTGTTAAAATCAGACTTCTTAAGAAGACTTGCATAGAAATGCATCATTTCATCAGTAGTGTCCGTGTTCGCATTAATTATTTTTGTTATGGTGTTCATTTAGGTTTGTGTGTGTTTACCTTTCATCTGGAGAATGTAGCCTTTGAAGTAGGTACCATACATCGAAGAAATCTTTTTCTGACAACGCAACATGCATCATGTACATGAGAGTATTCAACATGCCCAAATTGTTTTTAAAGTTCTACGTCACATTGATGATGTTTTTTTCGCCCATGCTCAATCAATTAGAATGGCCCAGTATTGATATTTGTTTCTGTCAATAAAAAAACACTAAAATCAGCTCCCTTGCTTTGTCAACATTATTTGCCATGACATAATCAGATCATTTGTTTGATATCAGCACGGCAGATTTTCTCAGAATGATTTAAAAAATTGTGTCATCTTCAATTGGATCTAACTTTCCTACTTTTAACTTATGCTTTATTTATGCTCTAAGTGCCTGTAAATATTATGCTATATTTTGAGCATGAGCCGCCACCATCATAGAATGTACTCCTCCACATGCACCAACTTCTAGCAATGTCTGAAGCAATGTCTCGCTCACCCAAGCGCAAAAGTTCACCCCTTCTCCATCAACATACCCTGTCATTGACATAACATTGGAAATGTTGGTGACTGTGTGAACGGTAGTCTCAAAGAGAGAAGTTGTGCGACCAGCCCGAAGATTTTCTCTCACTAATGCAGTGACAGTAATTGTGAAATCTTCTAAACGTGACCAATTCTTCTTTCGATTGCTTAGCACAGGCATAAGTGTAAGGAACAATCGTTCAATCAGGGCAAGTGAGCTTGCTCGGGAATCTTGCAATGTGGCGCGTGGGGGTCTTGTAGAGACCATATCTAACAGAATGAACCAGTTTTTGTCAGGAATAGTTTCCACATTGGTTGAGAGAAGAACCCTCTTCAATGAATCAAATCCATGCTTTGATGTAGCACTATCTTCTGACAAGCAGACATCATTATAGATAGTTGTTACCATCTTCTCCCAGTCTATCACCTGTATATGAGCAGCTTCTGCTATTGAGTCATTTTTTATTGATGATTTTTGTAAACACGCGTAAACTTTTTTCATGCATATCATTGAAGGGATCTTGAACGAAAGATCATCTTCATAAGAACCATGTAAAAAATTAAGCAGCAATGACGCAATTACTTCGGCTCCATCATTTGATAGCAAGGGGTCGTTGCTGTTTCCCAAAGGGGTTTGGTCCATTTCTTCTCCATCTTCGGTCGATGGCAGAGCATAATCAACAACCGATGCGATCCCATCAAAGACAAATCCACGGCCGGCTTGGTCTTGAGCAGCAATGTCCAAGAGTAACTTAATTGTAGACCACTCCTCAGAGCTTTCAAACAGGTAAAAGCAACCACGAAGAATAATGGCTGCTCCACATCCCAAGCGGTCGCTTATGATGTGTGTGAATGATGAGGGAAGTTTGATAATTAGCTGCATTGATCTCTGTAGTTGGTTTCGTAGCTCAGGTATGTCGTATAAATGAATGCATGCCCGCATTATAGTTATGACGATCCTTTCAAGAATATACGGAAATTTGAGCCCAAACGTTGAATCTATTGTTCCCAATGTTTGAGGAGAGAGTAATTGCTCGAACTTGGAAAGAAAAATAGGGAATAGTTCAGTTGCGTGACATCTGTTTGAAATTAGAAGTCGCGATGCAAGCTCAAGCGCAAACACAGAGTTGTGTTCAAACAAAGGATCATCCGTCTCATCCGGTAATAAAGCCTCGATCATGCTGGACAGAATGCGTTTCGCCATATTATTGTTTTGGTGTTTCATAATGATTTGGTCTAATTGGGCGCAATCAGATATTTGCTTCAATGCTTCCAAAAGTTGAGATGTTTTGTTGGTTTTAATAAGGTTGGTCTCTTCGTCTTGGATGGTGGACGCCTTGCCAAAGCCTAAAAGTGATGTCCAAAAGCCACCATTTCCTGAAGCTCCATCTGCCGGAGCCATTGAATCAATGTATTCTTTTACTCGAAGATTGCTGCTAATTGCAAATGAAGATTCAGGCAAAGGATTCCCATGACTATCGGCAAAATCGTCAAATTCGGAAATACGTGGGGGCAGAGCATTCACTTCGCGTAAAGCGAAAATCACATCTAACAGTTCTGTCCAGGACTCGTTAACAGCTGAAAGATTATTCTTGCAAAGCATGAGCGCACATTCCAAACTCATCAAACCCCTGTGTGCAGCACTACCACCCATATCATCAAGCCCAAAGTGTACACTTTGGTTCACTGAATCGTCCGAATTCAGTTTCGACAAGAAATATTTAGATATTGGTGGGAAGTCTTGTGATGACAACTCATCAGGCGACAATGCACGCGAAGACTCAGAATGTAGCAATGTAGCAACACTGGAAACGTAGTCGTGAGCAAATCCAAGCAAAAGGGCGATAATGTCGTTGAATTGCTCATACAATCGGAAATATAAGCAAATGTGAGCCGCATTGCGTAGCCCATTGAGGGCCTTAACCACAAGGGCATCGTCCCATGATTCTACAAATACTGCAGCCATGGCTTTTACCGCTGCGGAAGAGATGGAAAGAAACATGTCATGTTCATGTACTCCGGCGGTTGTTGATTCCCATGCTGAATTGGTGAAAAATGGAGTTGCCACGTCGCTTGCTTTCGATAAAAAACCATCGAATTGCAAGTTGCTTTCATCAGCGTCTCCAATGCCGTCCTGTAGAGCCATGTCTCCCAAGTCATTTTTTACCTGAATTTCATCATTCTTTATCTCATAATAAAGTTCCCTTAGGAATTCCACTGGCAGATCGGAGCCGTCATTGATGCCACGATTGTTTCTAATGAATTGGTCTAGAGTCATTCTTTTTTCGTCCTTCATGTTGCGGTTGTGCAAGTCCGTGTTGAGCATAATAGTGCTGAAACTGAGAATATAGGCAGCATCAGCACTCCGAAATGGAAAGATGGGATCTATTTGACCTGGTGATGCAGGTGGATCAAGTGCACCACTACTAGGTTCAATTTCATCACTATCAGAACTGGTCATTATCGGGGGGTCCAACATTGTCTTCTCGACAATTTGAGTCTCTACCAAACGAGACTCTGTGAGCTGCACCTCGTATAGTCTTGTTGCAAAGGCTTCCATCAGTCTATCAATGCACTGTGCTTCGCCGGGTAGTCGAAACCGCGACAAAAACATCCGAAGAGCTTCTGAAAATGATAAGCCTGAAAAGCTAAACTGTTGTACAAACGCCAATAGGACGTCGTGGATAAAAGGATATTTCTCTTTTGGACCTTTGCTTATGTATAACCCAACTTTAGTTTTTTCTAGCTTGGGCGTGGAATAAAGGAACGAGGCCACAGAAGTTGGGGTGGCGGGAGTTGGAAGCACACCTAGATGCTCCGCCGCTTGGATCCATTCTTTGTCTCGAGAACGCTCGTTGAACTCAGTTGCAGCCTTAGCTAAACGGCGCTTTCGCATTTTATGATGTCGAGCTTTGGATAGCCAATCAATTCCATTTTCACTTATTTCTGAATCGGTTCTAAGAGAGCGATGAAATCTGTTCATGGGGAGATCGTTTAATGATGACCTACTAACTTCAGAAGAAGACGACACCACGTTGCAAAAATCATACTCAAATGAATCATTCACTGAAGATAATTCATCAGTAGTTTCATTGGTGTCAAGAGCAGAATTCCCACTATTTGGTGGCGATTGCAAATTTAGATCATCGTCGTGCGTACTATAAGAGTTGTCTGACACGTCATCAAAATTTGAGAACATCACTGACGAGGCAGCTGATGCACGGCATCTCCTCGCGATTGAATCGATTACAGCAATGATGCCTTCTAACGCAAGACGATTTAAAATATTCAATCGAGGTCTTCGCCAAATTTCTATGTCTTCATCCTCGCCACTTAAATAGCCATCTGATTCGTCTTTGTTGTCGCTACGGCCACTTTGGACCAAACTGTTGCCATCGGGACCGGCCACGCCTGCAAGCGTTGAACAAATTGTTTCGAACAAATTCGTACATTTAATATCGCAATCATAGTTCAAATAAATATCTGTCATAAGCATGGGTTCGCGACAAAACTCAAGCAGTGACTCCAGTGCCAGCTCTCGTTGTTCTGGAGAAGACGACCATACTCTCTCTTTTGTTTGAGGAGAAATTGATGAAGATAAAATTCTTAAATGAACACTTGTGATGAATACCTCAAGCTGCACTTTCAAATGATCTTTGATCCCATTGAAGAGGTTGAAAATGACGCGCAATGTCAGTCCGAGTATGCTCAGGTCTTTTGTGGTGCACAAACGCAGTAAATTTCGACAAAGATCATTTTGCATTACAAACAATAGACGGGGGTAGCGAGCGGCAAGGGCGTCCACATCAGACATGGTTTCAAGTGCGATGTTGATTAGTGTAAGAGACAGGATGCAAGTATCATCGTCATGGACAAGAGGATCCGCGAGGGCTGCGAGCCGATGCATTATGGCGACGAGGGCAGGTTCTTCCCCACCCAATGAGGAAGAAGGATTGTTACTAGTGCCATTCACATTCGATGCCTTCTCTTTTGTGGAATCAGCTTTTGCAGAATTGTCGTTGTCGTCCAAACTGTCATTGCAAGAGTTTTCCTCGGTTGGATCTCTTTCTCCCCAGTCATCATCGCTGTCACTCGCATCTAGATGCGTTCGGTCTCCTGGTTTCAGGCCTATAGTATCATTATTTCTGTAGCGGTTTCTGGCTGTAGTTTTTGTCCTTCGCCGACTGCTTGTCCCAAACACTACTATTACGCAATGACTCAAGGCATCGGCAGCGGCACTACGCAGCAATGAACGATTTGCTTCTCTTGCGGAAATAGCAACATGCAAGCAAGTATCAAAGACTCCGACAATATCCGACGGATAGAGGTCGTTTCGCCCTGCAGGACAGCGCAAGACCTGAACAGAGAGCGAGAGAAGTTTCAACACAACATTTTCATCTTCGGTGTTAAAGAATGATGGCAGAGAAGAAAGGGATTCTGTTGATCTATACTTCACTATACTTGAAGCGGAACTCCCGTTAGTTTCTCTTTGTGCTCCTTTTGATGATTGTGCTCTTCGAGGTCGTAACAGAAATGAAGGGAGCTTATGATTTGATTGCCTTTGTTGAGTTATGCTGGGCGATGCACTGGATGTTGCTGATGCCCCGACACTTTCTCTTGTGTCTGAACTTTCTTCGGAGCTTGGCCCAAAGGAAATGACTCTTTTTGCTTTTGCATTGTTTTTGTTACGTGATGATGCCTTATTAGAAGAAGAGGATTCCTCGAAGGCACAATTTCTGATACATTGTGCAACTACTTTTATACTTTCCCGGGTCGTTTCTGACGACGTGAAGGAAGATGAAGCCCCCATGACGTTCGAATCATAATCGTACGAGAACGTTCCTCCTCCTCGGATAGATCCCTCCTCGAAAGTGTCATCGTGGCCATGATGCCCCCCTATGAAGCCGTACACGATAAATTTGTGCAAAGCCGACAATGCCGCTCCAGTAGTCTTGGCATCAACATCCCGACTGCACACAGCTGCGGCAAATGGGGCTACGAATAATGTCACTGCATGAAGTGGCGAGTTCATATTGGTAGCAGATGAATAAAATGGGCCACCAGCATCCACTTCCATGGCACTCAATAAATCATATAGGTTTCGCAGTCCTTGCAAGATAGGGTGAGATGAAAGAAATCCTGATTGGTCGTTATTATTTTTCACATCACTCCAATTCGCACTGTTGGCCTTTGAAGAAGTGTCATCCCAGCCGGCACTACTACTGCGCCACAATCTGCCCACACCTACTGACTGTTGACGCTCTTCGTATTGAAATCTACTTTGAATACGTGTTCCATTCACTCCATCAATACCAGCGCCTCCATCGATTCCAGTCGCATAGTAGCGGGGATCTGATCTCATTACTGTTAAAACATTGTGAATTTCTCCTTTGATGATTTTTGCTGCATTGCGGGAACTATGAAGTGGTCGTGTCGGTGAATTTGAACCTTTGGAGGTATACTTCTGTCGGAACTGCGGGCTTAATCGCAAGGGTGACTTAGTTATACTTTTGGGAGTAGATTGTTGATGTTGGGGTGATGCTAAATTGTTAAATTTCCCCCCTGAATTGGAGGATGATGATGACGTTGGTGGATCCATTTTTTCAAATGATAACTATTCAAATAATGGTTTGTGGATTATTGCGCGGTTCGTCATTTGTCATTCCCCTTTCCACGGACTCTTATAATTGCATAATACCAACTGCCCCCCTATCCCATCAATTTGAGAGTAATAAAAGTAGATTGAAGATCACTGGTGATGACGGTGGTGAGTCAAACTAAAGAAAGCATAAGTAAAATTTCAGCAATATGCATTAGTAAATGGACGAAAAAATAATATGTAAGCTTTTAGATAATATTCAAATAAAAAATAATAATAATAATATTCAAGGGAAAGTATTAGTATGCAGAATTAAAGAATTGTGAAACAATAGGTGGATTGCCTTCTGTCACAAAAATAAGATCAAAAATACATCCAAAATAAATGCCCTCAGATTGACAAAAGAATACCGCCTCACGTTGAAATCTAGAAAAAATATAAGCAATATCGTGACGTGCCTAGTTTAATCCTTCAAAACAACAAAATATTAACAGCGCACAATGAAAAAGACACAAGAAACCAATGCGCTTTTGTGCTTTGCACATTTTCAACTCACGACCGTCCGTAGATACAAGACCGGTATTGCGCACTGCTCATGGGAAATTGCACTTCAGCGAATACCAAATAACAGTCAATGCATGATTCTAGAGTTGAAATACATGTAACAAGATGATGTGCTTACTCAATAGTTCTCACGATGATTGTGAATGCTGCATAGCGGGGCGTTGGCTTCTCTGTGCTCTGCGTAAAAATGAAAAATAAAAATGTCGGGATTATTATTTTTTTGTCTCCAAGCAAGCCTCCAAGAGATCTCTAATTTTTGTCTAACAAAAATACCCGTCAATGACCCGTTGACATCATATGTTCTACTGTACCATACATAAAAATTAAGGTACTACATCATACTACTTCGTATTGTATGGAAGAGTATCATATTGTACTGTACCTAGGTCCAAAGATCCCAAAGATCCAAGAGATGCAACCCGCGGCGCAAGATCCCGATTCCTCCACAGACGACAGTCGACGCCCCATAGCCATCATTCACCATAGCCGGGCATCATGATGCTGTAGGTCGATCAGCAGCATTGGCAACAGAACCGAATGGTTGATATGTATCATCATTTAGGCAAGGATGTCACGGAAAACGCCCCAAGACGCCAGCAGCCCCGAGGCATACAAACAGGAGGGAAACAATTTATACAACCAATGCAACTTCGATGGAGCTGAAGCCAAATACACGCAAGGCATCACGCATTGCCCATCGAATAACGAAGAAGATCTCCGCATGATGGCAGTTCTACACTCCAATCGCGCCAATGCCAGGTTCGAAAAAGGCGACTATGATGGCGCTATTCAAGATTCTGGTGATGCTTTGAAATTTCTCTCGCCAGAAGAAACTAATTTGATTAACAAGAATTCGTGGCGACTTGCTCGGGCAATATTTTCTTGCGATACTGCCGATTCAGATTCCATTTTGGAGGGAATGGCACAAAGTTGCAAAACAACAGATCCGGAATTGTCATCAAAAATAGAGAATCTTGCCAAAGTATCCGCATCTAAATTGTCTGGCAGCGGATCTTGCTCTGAATTTTCTCCACAACTACTCAGGAATCATCTTTTGAATCCATACGTGGAACTTTATCCCTTCGGTCATGATGTTGCTGTAAGCGCACTGGAAAAGGAAAATGAGCCAAGTGCTGATAGAGATGAATACAGGATTTTGTATGGCGGCGTTGGAGATGCGCGTCATGTCATGGCCACAATTCTAGATGCCAACTCGCGTAATCGTAAGCCAAAATTGCGGGTAACAATGAATGATATCAAAGCATGTACTTTGCTCAAAGATGTTGTGGTTCTTATAGTTTCTCGTCAGATAGCTGAGCTTGTATCAGATGCTGAAGCTGCTATGGATGATAAAAAAGCATGTCTACTGGTTGCGGTCATTTATTATTCCACGATGGGGTTCGTGATGCCGGCAGTTGTATATAAAGAACTCCAATCTATTATCAGACGGACTTTTCTGAGAAAAAGCCGCGAAGACTTTATGGCTGCCTATCCGTGGTTTGTGATCCACAGTTCAGACTGGGAAGTGCTCGTTGATTTGGCCAGGTACTGGGTAGACACATCTCTCTACAAAGAGACACCATTGCCCTCGGTTGGAGAAGCGCTTGCGATGTATAAGCCAAAAAGTAAATCTGAACTAGGAGAGATGTTTGGTCAAGATTATTCAGAGCTCAAGAGAGAAAAACTTGGGAAAGATTTAGAGAGGTGGGGTAACATCAAAAACTACTCGCCTGAGGATATTGACCATATACGCAGCAACCATGGGGAACACTTGACCGATCAAGAAGTTGTTGAAACTATGTTGGAATTGGTTGAAAATGTTCACAATTTCGAAGGTTCGTCGGATGAAATGGCTTTGTCGTGGGACAAGCATTACTCGAAGATGACTGGCGCATTGATGCCTCCAGTCTGGAATGGTATTCGCTTGAAAGAGTTATTGGATCCAGATGCAGTGCTTGATCCGCCTAGTGACGAAACCGACTCCAATGACGTCGTACGCGTCAAGAACCACATTCTTGAGAGCTGGAAGACAAACCCAGTAAGGTTTGATCCAGGATTTCTTCGATTTGACGCGTGTGTTGGTAATTCAGGTAAAAAAAATATGGCAGTGCACATGTATTTTTGCTTTCCCCGTACTCAAAAAGCTGTTCCAAATATTTTTGTTGTAGACTTTGCAGTCGAATGGGTCAATTTCTACTTTCACGACGGTGTCACAAAAAACTTCCAGGACAAGATGACAGAAACTGAAGTCGTTGAATTATTGTTTCGTGGAACTCTTTTCCAGGTAAAAATCATGAGATGAATTTGTGATGTCATGTGTTTATGTTGTACTTTCTCCATGGCATACAAAGTGATCTGTTGTCAATTTTCCGGGTCTTTCATTCTGCTCCGTTCTCTAACCGCATCTGCATTTGTATGTGACGTTTCATACGCAGCATGTATCCAAATTTTTCTTCAATTTAGGATTGGCCATTCGAAATCTAGTTTCGTCAAAACACCTTTTGATTGAAATTAGCACTGGCTCCATTCTCGATTTTTGCGCAAATGCTGAGGTTGATATCCCAGCGCGCCAAAAGTCTGGTCTTCCCATGAAGTTCTCCCATGTTTACATGTCAAATATTCCAGATTATACTGGGATGCTATCGATTACACTGGGAATTTATCCTTTATTGGAGGCCAATTCAAAAGTGCATAATAATGTGCTGATGAATACTGGCCTATTCAAGAGTTATGATGAATATCTCTTTGGAACATTCGGTTTGACTGAGCGTGACTTGGCGAAATTTCTTGGTGTTGTTTCAATTGGGAAAAAGACTGATGTATGGAATGACTTCAACTGTTGGGGAATTGCTTCTCGGCATAGCTGCATCAACCCTCAGGAGGTAAAGCGCTGGCTGCATCGAGTTTTCCTTATGACTGCTTTTCCACCGCAAAGAGACCCCAATATAATGTGTCGAGAAGAAAGACCAAACACCTTAGATATGTTCCTTCGCCTTTGTTCCTTCTGCATTCATACGCTCGAATATCCTGTGCACTGGATCATGGGGGCACTTGACGAGTTGCTAGTCACTGAACTGAAAAGCAAAGCAACCATTGCAAACGATTCCCCCTCAAGATTTATCCCTGAGATTAAAAACAATATCTATAATTTATCCTCTTGTCTTGAAGAATTGAAGAATTGTATGGCACTCTGGATAAACAGTGGAAATCTACCTCGAACGCTGACTAAATTTGGCAAGCTTCCATCAGGAAATCCAGTCAAAATCATATACACACTACCATATTGTCCTGATGTGTCGGGTTGTAACACCAGCAAAATTTTAGGCATGCTACTTGAGAAGAAGGCTGACTCGAGATTTGACGAAGAAGACACGCGTGAAGATTCTTATGCACGCATGATGTCCATGATGATGGGTGGCGCAATGATGTCCAATCAGACCCAGGAATCNTGAAGATTCTTATGCACGCATGATGTCCATGATGATGGGTGGCGCAATGATGTCCAATCAGACCCAGGAATTGAAACTTCGCCGCGCGCTACTAGATAAGGGCCAAAGTACAGGGCACCTTTTTTCTTGCGTGCAGTTTGACAAGAGGGATAACTCTATCTCATTTTGGATGTGCGAGGATATCTTTGAAAAGTATGCCTCCTATCAGATTTCCATCATAAGAACTGATGGCTGGTTTCGGCTGCAGTGGTCAAAGCAAAAACTGGGGGAGTGCAAGCGCGTCTAACTTTTCGACAGGCTTAGACCTTGATTGAAATATTTTGATGGTTGCAATACCCTAGTGACTTTGTTCTCAAACAAATGTCCCGAACTATAATATGCTTGGAAGTCATATTATATTTGCACTTGCTGCTTGATTAATTCATTTTTGAGCTTCCTCAACTTATGGTAAGCAACAAGAGGCATGTGCTTTTTGTTTCACAGTACATTATTGTTTACAACGTGCGAGCATAGTAGCACTAGTCCTGGCACAAACATTAATATGAATTTATATAAATGCATGCATTAGAAGACAATTATTGATGATATTTTCATCACATGTAGTGTCCCAGGTTTGTTTATGCAGAAACTTAACTCAAACTGATCCTTTTTGCCCCATCTTATTCCTTTCTCCCCCACCAGGACATTGCATCCGTCTAGTTTTTGAACTCTGTGAACCACTTTTCCATCAACCTTGATGAACAATTTACTGCGCTTACTGACTTCGTCAATACTAACTGAACTCGTTCAAAATATTGGCATGTACAAAATAATGCAGATGAAAATTGGTATCAAAGAAAATATTTTGTTTTTACTATACAACATTGGTGTGTTACTTACCATATACATCAGGGCATTTGTTGAGTGGACATATTTTTAAACATATTACTATTATCCCTTCTACCTCTGAGGTTCGTTTGTACACCTCCAGNGTAAAATTTATAGTGCTCACCCATCTTGCTCCCTAACCAACAAGAAATCCTTGTGATCCACCTCCAGTAGATTGCATTGTTGTCTATCATTCATGTCATATGCAAGCGGGAGCAAACCGTCTTCTGGTTTCCTCATCACAAATTGGTTAAAACCCTTATCAAACCCATCATGCTCGTCACCGACCAAATCGCTAAGAGTTGTGATACCTTCCAAGCGAGATTTTGATGGCAGAAGAGCTGTATGGCAAATTGACTGCCCACGTAAAACTGTTTCGGGGTCCATGCCTCCAGAAATATCTCCTTTATCTTTCCAAGTTGCTATGTCTGGTGGCTGCTTTTGAAAAAAATCCTTATCTTTCTCGTCCATTCGTTCCAAATGAGATAGAATATTTTTGGGGTCTGATCCAACAACAGATTTTAGTCTTTCTAGTTCAAACAAAGCGTCGTCTATTATATTGATGAGAAAATGTCCCAACAGACGACCTTTGAGCATGTGATCTTTCCATCCTGGGTGCCAACTGACTTTATATCTTGCATCAATACTACATATGGTACACAGGCGAGAAATGATATGAAATCGTCGTGAACTCTTACGGCAAAGTATCTTTCGATAAATAATCATGATCCCAAAACACTTACCATTCCGGTTTCGTCCGAAACTTATTTTTCTGGCACACCTTTGGATTTGCTGGACCTTGGCTCATTTCCCTTCCATCCAACATGTCTTCCTCCAAGTAACAAATAAAGTTCCGCATAGGGTCATCACATGTGATGGCTCCCTCAACAGTCCCATCGCACAAATAATATCGCAATGCTTCCGGAAGAACCAGCGGATCATCTACAGTGTCCGAATCCGGTAGCTTCTGACGTAATTTTTGCATCGATTCCGCATCCATTAATATAGCGCTCATCCTAGAAGACACATCCAAATCTCTCATTTTAATAAACCGATCTCCAAACGAATCAAAAGAAAACAGAATCGGGCGAGTAAGATGCATTCCAGCTCGATTTCCCCATAATACAGTACGGTGCAATGGTTCCAAAATAGGTTGCAGCGATGCAAAATCCCACATCAAGGCGTCAATATCATGTCCAAACACTTCGTTCATACAAAGTGCCAGCTCCGGACCGGAAGAATACTGACCCATGCCATAATTTTTGGCTACAAACCGAATTCCCAGACTGCGAAATGCACTCTCCACAGTCTCTTGCAAAATTGCCGTGTAACTCTGTAAAAATAGATTGCCATGACCTGCCGCAGTCGAATCCCCGGCAGTTATCCATGTAAATGTAGGTGGAGGAAGGTCATTCACAGACTTTTCGCGTATTACTGCCTGAGTGTGTTTTATAAGTATACGTCGAATTAGTTTTCGTTTGGAAGTAGCCGAAGATGCAAGAAACAATGGATTTTGTTGTTTATGATGTTGTGTCGATCCTTTCTTTTTGTATTCTTGAACCATTTGTTCTGATAAAACAACCGGTTTGGTATTGGCATCACTAAAAATATGGTGGTAATAGGACCCATATTCCTCATTGGATTCCATTCGCCGTCGAAGCGCATCACGTTCGCGCATTAATTTCCCCATGAGTTGGGGCACCGAGCAAAAGGCGACATTTTCAACTCCATCTTCGGATATACATTCTTTATGAACGGCAAGCCCTGCAAAAATTAAAATGGTATCCCAGGTGGATTGAATATTTTCTGACGATAGCATCGTGAGTTTGACGGCCATAGTTCGTGCAAATTCTTCTCGTCCGAGGAGCCATCCTGCGAGGAAGGAGCCAATGATGATTAACGTGGGAAGATGTGATGATAGGAAGCTCGTTCCGTCTGTAGTGGTGGGATGGGAGTAATAAGACGGTCTGCTCGGGGCCGGTGGTGCCCATCGTCTACGTCTCACTTCCATTGTTGTTGAGAGGTGGTTTCTCTGGAAAATACTGGAGGAGACGAAGCGAAACCGATGTCTTCAATTGTCTCCATCCTAACTTATTTCGCGCGTTCGGCCAAGGTCAATTCTTTTAAAATCTGTGCTGACGAGGAACGATATGCATATCCCACCTGGGACTAGAGTAGCGAATTATAAATGTCAGGTCGGTGGTGATGGGTTCACGGCGGCTTCATCAAGAGCATCTACTCTTGGGCTTCATCATCATGGTTGTGGCAAGTTATGGGTTGTGTCTAGCCGTAGATCGTAGACTCGACAT
>JALLAR010000098.1:0-23230 GCA_036939335.1 Conticribra guillardii
GCGAGCTCGCCAAGAAATAAAAACTTCGGAGTAATACAAATCCGGAATCTTCCAGACAATGACAATGGCGCACTAAAAGGGAATATGTTGTATGCCACACCTACCCGCCGCAAGCGAACTTGAACGACCGAAAGCATCAAGCAACACTCGACACCAACCAGACGTGCCACCCGTTCTGATTTTCTCAGCCGACCGTTCAAAGGTTAGGAATGGCAGCAATGGCAAAGTCAAAGCAACTACTAGATGGCAGTGACTACTGCACCCAGTGCTCATCCAATGACAGTGAAAGTTGCCTAAATCTCAACATGCAAGAAGGAGATGGATGCAATGATGCAACAGAGTGCAAAAAGCTTCGAGCCATGAGGGAAGCCCTTCCAGTCTCGACTCATGCAGAGCGGCAACGATTCCTGGCAACTCGACATGGTAACGTGAAGAAAGCAAATGAAAAGCTGAGTCATTATCTAGAATGGAGAAAATGCAACTGCGACGACTCCTCATATGATGATAATGATATCAATCCTTGGGAACATGCATCTCAGATGGCCATCAGTAAAACTTCAAGCAATAAAACAGCAGTGAAAATTGAACTGCCTTGTATTCTGTTTATGGACGAACTAAAAGGCAACTCCAATGTTAAACACCGATACATTCAGCATCTCCCTGCGCGCATTGACACACAAGTCGCTGATGCATCAACATATGCTCTTGCGCTCGCCCTTTTTCTTGACCATGTAGTAGATCGAAACTCGACCGAAAAAATCACCATCGTCATTGATGTTCGTTCTGGCCACGGATGGGCAAACATCAAAGCCTACAGTTTATTGCCATTCATTCAATCAACGATTAAATTGCTGAGCGATTTACATCCTGAAAGGTTGGAGAGGTGCATCATCTTCCCGATTCCAAAAATTGCAAACGTGTTATGGAAAGCGGTGAAGCCCGCACTTGGGAAAGATACCTGCAACAAAGTGTGTCTAGTTTCAGGCCCAGCAGGGAGAAATGATGTCATACCAGACAAGCTGGCGGATTTTTTGGACGAAGAGTTGATCAATAGGTTCGAGGAACGGAGGCAAAATTGTTTTGTGAAATGATAGATGCATTGACGTTTGTGAATGCAGCGCAGCTAGAGCTATTTCTGATGCCGCCACTTCCCAACAATTAGCTACAGCAAATGGTGTTTTTGGAAGCACCATTTGCGATAAAAAGTTAGTTCATACAAAGATGACAGCACTGGTGTTGTTAGCTATTCCATTAATGCCATGGTAAATTGAATAGTCGAACACATCATCCAAATAACAAATAAAGTTTCATTTTGAATTTTGACGCTAAGACAGAAAGATATTGCCATTTTACGCTGTTTTCCAATTCAACCTGTTCCAAATTCGCATTTTCTATCAGCACAAATGAACTGTGTACATTTTTATGAAGTGCAAAAATCTAAGCACGCGTATCAGCAGGGCTAGCAATACACCAAAATTCATGAAATAGAACAAACATTAACACTAAATATGGAGATTTCCTAAATATGATGGAGTTCTTTAAATCCCAATGCTTGAATTTGGGGCAGTGAGATCAACGTCATCGTCATCTTCATAAAAATATCTCTGGGGCAGGGGAATCACATAACGACTAGGAACTCTCCGATGAGGTGTTTTTCCAAATTCATCTTCATCATCCTCAAACTTCAAAATGACATCCTTCACCCTCGGTTTCCCCTCCGGTCCATCTGTCCATACTGGATTCTTTGACACGACCGCCCGATAAAAACTGGTAGTTTCCGGGAAAATTGCCATGACTCTCGCTCCCTTTTCAAAAAAACCCTCAATCCCGGTACTCAACCTCATTACATGGTTCCAAGGCAAACGGATCACCCTCGTAGTATCATCCTCATCTTGAACATCATAAGTTTCATTTTCGGGATAAAAACGAATAACATACGCCAAAATCCATGATCCATTCTCGTCCGTCCTGGTAACCTTTGCGGCAACCGGATCCCCCGTGATTGTGGCATATTTGCGCCTCTTCCACTTCCTTCGCAAGCCACTAAGTGCCGCCCCATCAAAGTAGGCAGAGTCACGCACGTAGTCCGCCAAGGCTTGGTCGGCAGACGCTCCAGCCGACGACGTCATCGGATTTGGTGGAGGATGGGGGGCATCGCTTCCCCCCGTTTCAAGCCGAGCCAAAAATCCACCAACGGCTTGTTCTTCATCGACTTCCAATGATTCAAAATGTTGGGCTACCGCCACGCCAAGTTCGGAGGGCGGGGCCTCGGCACTGATGGGTATGCCATGGTGACTGATGTAAGAGAGGAGCGTGGAGCTGGGTAGTGTGCGAAAGTCGACACTGACACCGCGGGGGTAGCGTTGGGTGTACTTTCGACTGGCTTTATTCGATTGGGTATTTTTTCCACTCGAGGGCTTGCTCCACGATGGGTTTGAGTCTTTTGCCATTATGATTGGGTTGGGTGTTGGCGTTACACAATGTTATTCTTCGGAGTTAGCGCAGTCAGCGGCAAACTCAATGAAGGTTGCAGGAGGTTGCAGGTTGTGAAGTGTATGTTGTGAAGGTAGCATAGTAGCATACTGTAGGTAGTCTACTCTAGTAGTAGATACTACCTCTCTACCTCTAGAGAGAGATGATGATAGGAGTACACCTACGTAGCTATTTTTCCTTTAAGGTATGCCCTCGGTATTGTACTTGGGTACACTAATATTCATAGTGTGGAGTGTGGAGTATTGAGTACGGAGTACAACATATGTACTGGAGTACTATTACGAGTTCGAGATTCGAGATTCCATTCATCATGCGATTCTCAACTCTTGATTCCACTACATCAATCATGAAATGTGCAATGGTGTTTTCAGGAAACGAGGCGCACGGCTTGTGTAGTAGTAGCTCTCTACTCTCTAGTAAGTACGATAGTATCTACACCCTAGAGAGAGAGTCCACCTGGAGTCCACACTTGCCATAATTATATTATCATATTGGTCATATCGTCTTCGTTTATCATTCGTTGCGCCTTCTTAAGATCAGCAGAACAACAAACTATTGTGGCTGAAATATTATCCTTCGTGTTTGTCAACAGTGTTTTACAAAAAATAATCATCACCACCCCCTGCCGAGAACAGAATAGTGGCGAAAATGGAGGGTACAAAGAATCGCCACCGCAACAATATATTTCCATTAAAATACCTTTTTTGTGTAATTTTGATTTCCTCGATTGCAGTGTTTCAATGTATAAAAATCGTCCAAGATTCGAGCCCAGGAAAGTCAACAAACTCAAATCATCAACAGGTTGCAAAATTTAGGTCTGGCGGAGATATACTTTCTGCCGAAAATGCCGAGTTGGATGGAATCACTACTTTTGAAATGAAGGACAATTCCAACTACAATCGCACTAGTAATAATTTAGACGTGATTGTTTATCTGGCGCAATTTGGCCATCATTCTTCATATGGAAAACAAACAGATGGAAAAGGAAATGAAATTACGGGCACATCTAAACTCAATCGCAGCCTAAGCACTCTTTATCATAATTATGTTAATGATTTCCCATGTGATGTTATTGTATTTTATGGCGAGGATGACAATCCAGATCCTGGCCTGTTGAAATCTTTGCAAAATAATCGACCCCGTCTTCATTTTGAGCAGCTTCAAGGTCAGTGGTGGTCTCTCCCGCCTGGATTGACAATGAAAGGTCACAAGCGCTGGAAATTGCCTGGTTTCAGTGTTGGTTACAGGCATATGATCCGATGGTATTCCTGTTTGGTTTGGCCATATCTGACTGATAAAGGATATACACATGTCATGCGCATGGATGACGACTCGTACATATATTCTGTCATCAAGTACAATTTATTCGACTACATGAGAAAACATGGGAAACGTTATGCATTCCGTCAACCCACCGCCGATTCTATTGGAGTTGGATATTTGAACACTCTCATTGATGAGTTTTTGGAAGTCAATCCTAATGTGTCAAAGCCCGAGTTGGTGGAGGATTATCACCGTCAAAGGACACTTGGTTTTTACAACAACTGGTTCATTGCTGACATTTCATTCTTCTTGACACCACCTGTATCAACATTTCTTGATATTGTTGACAAGTCACATATAATGTACACACAAAGAACAAATGACTTATTGATCCAGTCGGTCATGGTAAGGTTGTTTCTTTGGCCGAATGAAATTCATTGGTTTCAAGATTTTACTTACGAACACATGACTGTGAAGAAGAAACATAATTCAACCTGCCCATCCGTTGGAGGTTTGACACGAGGAAATGGTACTGACGAATCCCAGTGGAGAACAATATCTGAGGATTTTCTCAGCCGTTTTGATTCGGATTGCATGGTATACAAAATTGTAAGAGAGGAGCCTTATATCTACAATGGAACTTACGACTGTCTTGGTTCAAAAATTTGCCAGTTGGAGTCTTTGAACTCAAGGCATGGGTATTATTTGAAGAAGATTAGTCAAAATTGACTTCTCTAGCACGTGATCATTTTTTGTTCTTTGACAAGGATAATAAGCTGGAAATTCTAGACTGTTAAGTGCAATGCTATCGTAGTGAGTGAATTACTGGGAACTTGAAAGTCAAGAGTTGGCCCGGGTAAGTTATTTAAATCAATAATGTCATTATAATTTTGTTATGGAAGTATGAAAAATAGTTTGACTGTGTGGACTTCATGATGGCGTGACTCAAACGAAGTATGGCCACTCTTTATGTGTCATTCCCCCAGTCCCCAATGGCCCCAAATGAGCCTTCGTCGTCAGAATCAGACGGCGACTTATTCTCTTCGTCAGAGTGTGATGATTCGCTGTAGTTGACGCCATTGCCGTTTAACATATCATTGAGTTTGTCGCATTCTACTCCAGGAACTAGTTCCAATACACTTTGTGATAGATGCGCATTATTAGTCCCACGTCTGTGGCACCGCTGCCTTTTACCCGCGGTACCATTATCACCCGTTGGTTTACGTTTTGTAGATCCGATGGACCCGTTAATAAAGTCATGGACAGGTGGTATTAGATTTTGACTCTGACAAATGCTTTGGATCGTCTCTTTTATGCCTTCGCATCGATACAGTAGCCCAGCAGACGCCTTAGTATGCTTGTAGCTGCAATCCAAATATCTCTGTCTAATGTCTTTGGATGATTGTTTCACGGTGTTACATAACAAAAAAATGCTTCCAATGCATTGCGATGCAACACAATCAATCAGAGGCTGAAGAAATTTTACTGATGCCAAGTCATTTCCCGAAGCAACCTCTAACGTAATGCGTCGAGAACTCCTCCATTCAACGCAATACCGAAGATGATGATCACAAAACTTGATCACAAACAAAGAACTTTTGACAACTGAAAAGAATACACGACGAGGAAATAGATCACGATTGGAATGGTAAAGGGACATGACTGTACCAAATGCTTCTAATGATGCAATGATAT
This sequence comes from Conticribra guillardii, assembly GCA_036939335.1. Lineage (NCBI taxonomy): Eukaryota > Bacillariophyta > Thalassiosirophyceae > Thalassiosirales > Thalassiosiraceae > Conticribra > Conticribra guillardii. The sequence goes on from JALLAR010000098.1 coordinate 5,452, forward strand.
TGTCATACGGCCCACCACGAGCATTTTGGTGGAATCGTTTATTTCGTGGTTGAATTGGTTTGGAAAGGGAAAGTGAAGATATAATCATCTGAAGCAACAATTCGAACAAAGAAGTGTAGGTCCGATCATTAACACCAGGTAATACCTTCTTATACGGCAGAGGCTTGGACCCAGCATTTTTTGATTTTCTGTGAATAGTATTGAGGATAATGCCGACAGCCTCACTGATCTGAAGGAAGTAATTGAATGGACTTTCACCATTGATAACAAGTGCACTCCAATGAGCGAGAACATGGTGAATAAATGTTGCTGTAAAAGAATCTTTTGACTTTTGAAGCGTGTTTGACATTCTAAGGAAAGACGAGAATGCCTCTCTAACAAAATATGCCCTGTTTGCATCGTCATCTTCGTGCGCTTGGTCTAAAATGAAGTGGACACTCTTGAAAAAGGCATAAGGCAAATTAGCACTGCCATCGCTCACAGTATAAATCGAATCTAGGGCTGCGCGCGTAGTTTTTGTTAAAACACCGCGCGGACATTCTGAGTGTATGAGAATTAAAGATAATAAATCAATGACATGGCAAACAATTGATGCATCCTCGCAATGTTCAAGGCGTTGGATAAGATATAACTCTAGGGAGATGCCCATATCAGTAGTCATGGATGAACATTCTTGAATTGCATCAGCGAAGATCGAATTGCTTGTATCCTGGGTATTGTTTTCTAGTTCTTTCTTGTTTTTAAAGTGCACGATACCGTCTGTTATTGTCAAACTGAGTGGAAGACCTTCAGCCGCAAACGAAAAAGCAGCCAATAAAAGCTTGTAATGTGCACACACAAAATATTTCATACCGGAGTAGTCCCACTCTGATTCCCAAGTTGACTTTTGTTTCTAACGAAAAGCGAGCAAGGTCCATATATGATGAGTTTTCACATTTTACAGACAGACATGTTAATTAGCTCTATACGTACCTTACTAATTCTATTCAAATAAGACGTGATGGACATGGCCATGCGAAAAACGCGTCCAAGCCCGTGCAATGAGCGCGAGTCCAAACGGGGAACGGGTCGTGACAAATCTCTGCCAACACAATGCAGCCAGTCAGAATTATTTGCACCATGCTTCCTTGCAGGTCGATGTGTATGTGAGAGCGCATGTTGTTGCTTCAACTGAATGATGTTATGCTGTAATTGACTCAGAATAGCCCTTCTTAAACGTATGATGCGGCAGACGCCAGGCATGAGAGCGGGAGATGTTGTTTGGGTATTTCGCGTCTTCCCACTATCCCTCACTGCGCCAGTTGACATTAAATCCATGCCACGAAAAAGAATACTGTCGTCCACGTCATCCATCAAGCAGTCCCACAGTATTGAGCTCTGGGTATGATTTATCTTTGATGTTAAAAATGATTTGATTTCTACCAGCAATGAGTTGATCTCAGACAAGGGAATCTGCTTTCGTTCAATCGGTATCTACGCAGAGGATAATAAATTCAACGCTGTGAGAAACTTTGAAAACCATGCAACGTAGAATAAAGTCTGACAAAGAGGAACGTACCTTGTTTTTACCATGTGTTCGGATCACTCTGCTTCTCTGAAGTTTCATGGAGACCGATTTGGAAGGGTTGTCTACAGTACCAGCGATGTTTCCATTGGGAACTCCACTTTTTCCTACAGCAACTCTACACAACAATTCTTGTCTGGGAGACACTTTTTCTGGCAATTCTTTAGAAGGGTGAATAATGCCAGTTTTACTCACTTCAGAATGCACACCTTCCAAGGTTGCGTAGACCGTTCTACAAATCCTGTGCATGTCAAAAATCTTAGCCAATTGAAACTGTAGCAGTTTTCGAAGACCTTCTGTTTGCTTTCTCTTTTTTCGTTCAAGCTTTTTGTCTCCATCCGTCACTATCACCGCGTCTTGGCTTGCATCTACAGCGGATTCACACTGTGTTTTTCCATGCTGTAAGCATTGACTTTGGAAGTGATTATGAGCATGCTTCAACACTGCACTTGAAACACCAATGGAAACAATAATGCAGTTGAGGAATTCGACGAGATTTGGAATCAGCGTTGAATTAGTTTTTTTTCCGTCCAGTACTTCCGCTAGTAAAAGTTTCCACTTTCCTTGCTGATTACTGCTATTTACATTCAGATCAAGGGACGATGCACTTTTGACGTTGGAAATCTCATTTAACTCTGCATCAAGTTCTAAACTGTGGATCTGCATTCCAATTAATTTCGCTGCTGACGCAGGCAAACAGCACGGAAGTTGTATCTTTGCCATGAGCCAATTTCGTGGATTCCAACTCGATGATTTGGATGACAATGCACCAGAAGTATTTTGACGCCCTAATTCGAGATATTGATCTACTAAGTCATAGACATAATTTGCAACTGTATGCATTTTTGACAAAAGTGAATCGCTCCCATTAACCAAAAGTCTTTGTGGCCTTTCCTTTCGAAATGAATACAGAAAGTATGGTGCGCAGATGACCATACCGGGCGATGGTGTTGATTTGTTCTTCCGCAAAGGATTATGCATGCAGAAATGTTCAGGTACTTGGCCATATGCAAGAAATGTCAGCGAAGAAGACTCTGAATCTTTGTGCTGGTCCACAACACCGTTCAATTGATGACTATTGGTGGAGTTAGACTGATTTCTCATGAAGAGTGGGAGCTTTAGCGAACCTTCCATCTGAATAATGGCAGCAGTGGCGAGCATTTTGTTGACTTGACGGAAGACGTCGCTTTGTCCGCATACAGCATTGGTGTCCACAAACTTGGTGATCTCCGGAAAGGTGGGTTGGCGCGCTTGTGATAGTTCTGGAGTCATCGAAGTTGGAATAGACACAGAAGCAAAGTTCAAAAATGTGAGGCCCCAGTGAGCGATTACCGGATCCAATGCTTGGATTGGTGCAACCGTAGACGTCATCGCAGTATTAGAAGAAAACGAAGGAGACGCGGAAAGAATCGTTAACACCCAACTCCAAATATTCCCCCTTTCTGAGCGAGAGATATGCTTGCAACGTACTAAACGCGATGCTAGAGCCATGCCACAAATGGTTCGATGTTGGAGGTTGTAGCTAGCAACAGCAGTGATGTTGGCGGAGAAAAGAAACTTTTGGCATAGTATAAGCAATTCCGAAGCGCCGTTGGTATCATAAACAGTCGGCACTTGATAACTGTTTTCCTCCACACTTTCTCCGTCGTGATCAGATTGCTGGTTACGACTGTCATCTTGCAATAGTGCCACCATTAGAGCACAGTTCATGTCGAACAAATAGTGCGTGAGATATCGATCTTCGTCTTCTTTTTCTTCAAAGGTAGATGACATAGACGCCGACATGGATGCTAACAATAGCAGCCGATCCAATATAATACCTTTTATTTGTGATATATTCGATGCATGGCTTGTGGATATCAGCAATAGTGTACGGCATGCAGCACATGCCGATGCAAGAAGGAGCTGATAGTTCTGTTCTGATGTATTCAACCCCGGATCATAGCTCGCTGGTTGACCACGTTGCTGCCAGCGGTGCTTCCGTTTCTGCATGTGCTTTGAAAATGGACGGCTATGTACAAACGAGTCCGACATCATTGATAAGAGCGAGTTCACGATTTGTTCTTGTCGCTGAGGATCCACTGCCGAATACAGTTTAGAAAATACCTCGCAGCAAACAGTATTGAAGATCAATGGCGCATCACTGCCAATATCCAGTGCACCATTCTTTGTAAAGGCGGATGAAGAGGCATGACGAAAAGGTAGAATTCCCCCCAAAAGGGTGTATTCCGCATAAGAATATTGTTCCCTCGACGAAGCAGACGACATCATTGTGTAAAACATGAGTGAAATTAACGGAGAAGCCAGTGGCTCATATAGCAACATATTGATTTGCTCCTTCCCACTTTTCCTTCCATTCGTTGGCAACCAGCTTTGAATCAGCGTATTGATTAATTCAACAAAGGAAAAGTTCTGATCTACTATCATTTGGTCAACAATGCTTTCTACATTGCGCTGATGCAGGCGATTAGAATATAATGCTGTTAGGATAATAATATCCAGTGTTGTGATATGAAATGTTGATGTGACTTTTGTATGAAATGGTGGCAATTCCTCTTTTGAACACGAACTTGTTTGCTTGGCGCATGACAAAATATGAAGATGCATGGAATGTTTCAAAGTATGCAAAAACCCTCCTGCCAAGTGTCTCGAACCTGGCATTTGTTCCGAAAGCATAGATTGTATGATCACATTTCCAATAAATAAAACAGAATTGATATTTTTGTGCTCCTTCTTGATGTTGTTAGATCTATCATCAATACCTGGAAAAGACTTATGAATATGAGGTATTGTGCCATTTTCATTCCCACTGCCACACACTGAAATCCACTCTTGTCGCACAGCCTCCATTGCTAGTCGCCCTTCTTCCTGGTTTCTCACCAGTATAAATAGAGAGTGGAGTAAGGATGGGAGATCATGCTCGGAAATAGATGGTAGAGATGATAGACAGAGATGGAAGCACTGTTTCCGTGCATCATCAGTTCTCGTGATTGATGTGGTTTTGGTAGATGATGCAATGGCATTACTTTGTTGACCATGGTTGTTAACTTCCTCGTTATGGCTGCCATTGATTCCTTCCTCCTTTGAAACAGTAATTCTAGAATCAGATACCATAGCTTCTTCGTCTTCAATGGCAGGAACGCTTTCAAAAAGGAGAGACAATGTCGCAAGAAATGGCACCAGAGTAGATGGATCCGATTGGATCAACGACTGAAATGTTTCCAAAACTTGAGTGATGGCATCAGCGTCCGACCTTTCTAATATTGGAACATTTTGTTGGTGTTGTTGGTGTTGCATAGGAGTAACGCGATTGAGACCAACACCATCAGTCTCTCCTCCCTCCCCATCATCATTTACCATCCACGACGGAGGAGACCAATCATTGCCATTGTCATCTCCAATATGTTCATCCCCTCCTTCTTTTTGACCATATAATAATAATGTCAATGGCATGAAATGGGGTAAAAATGCAAGAAGGAAGTGACGACATGCGCTTGTCGATAATGATGGCAGTAAGTCTAGAATGGAAGTTCGTACAAGCGTCCTCATAGCTTCCTGTTGTTGTCGTTTATGATTGTCATGATGAGGATGATGATGAGGATGATGAATGTGCACTGTATAACTGTGTTGATCGTCCTCGCCAGACGACGAAGAGGACGAAGAAACAATCAGACCATATCCCTCACGAATCAGTGATTTTGCTTCATCGTTCCACTCAGTGCATGGTTCGTTTATTGAGAATTGCGATTGCTTCATTTTGGAATCATTGCCGCTGTTGTATTCTCCCCTGTCATTTTTACTTTCGCCATTGTTATTATTTCCCCCATCCTGGATTATTGCATCTCCTCCACCATCTCCTGCATCAACCATACCGTGAGAATCAAAAGAGGAGAGGGACGAATCCCACAGACAATCTAAATTCCAAATAAAGGATGCAATCGCATCGACGAGTTCCGAGGCCGCTTCTAATTGCATCTCCCCAATAATAGTTGCCGATGACGACTCATGACGATCATTATTAGTATTCTGCGTAGCTTCTGCATTGTTATGTTGGGGGTTGCAATCTTCTTCTTTTGATCGTTCTAATTTGAACGACGAACCTGTTGCCGTGATCGTTGAGTCGGCAGCAGCAGCAGCAGTACTAGAGGAAACAATTGGATGTTTCTGCAACGTCGTCTGCGTCGAGGTCGGAGGAGGCGCCGACTGCTCATGGCGAGGCGGATGCTGATCTCGTGGGACATGGGAGTGTAGACTGAGATGTGGCCGGAGACGGCGGATGGTGGACCGAAGTTCCGAGATTGCCTCTTTCATTGCCTCATTTTACACAGTAGTACTAACGTGAAACGGTGAAACAATGATGTGTCATTCGAACGCGTCAATGTAAAAAAAATCTCAGTTTCAGCTTGCTGTCGAGCGCGAGGTCCGTCTGTCGGTGATTAGAATATTTGCGGTTGTGATTGGGGGCAATCCCCCATAGCGTGGTAAGTCTATCTATGGCTCGTAGCTGCTCGTAGATACTTGTCTAGAAATAATGTGGGTATCGCCCACAAATGCAACATCATACAAAAACCGCAAACCCCGCAAACCGCCCTCGTTCGCCAACTTCATTTTAATTTGTCTCAACAATTCAAACAAACGCGATACGATGGCGTCTCTAACTCTGACCGTCTTTCTAATAATATTATCAGTTTCATTAGGATTCTCCCCACCTCCTCCGCTACACCATTCTCAAAATAATTACCGGCATCCTGCACGATCGTTGCTATTAAAGCAGCAGCAATATGAATCAGGAGTGGATCCCGTGCATGACACAATCGCAAGCTCTGACGATGGCAACACCAATACTATGCAAATAATGTTTTCTCGACGCGCAATGCTTGCTGCATCTGCATCCGCACTACTAGCAATGACCACGATAACGCCAATTCTCTCGGCATCGGCGGAACCTTTGGAACCATCGTTGGCATCAGACGCAATTTTTGTCAAAGGAACGGCATCTCTCGCACCGGGACTTTCCACCGAAGAATTAGGTTCCAAAGCCGCACTGTACGTCACAGCACGGCCAAATCGACCGGACAATGTCCCTCGTGCAATACTAGATGGCAGCAGAGGCAAGCCACCGCCAGTGCTCTCGGCTCGATTCCCCAATCCAACATTTCCATACGAGTTCACTCTGACTTCACAGAATTTCACTCCCGAGGGCGCATCCATCATTGAGGGTGGGACCAGTGGTGACAATATTTGGTGGAAGGGCGAAGATTTGATTGTTAGCGCTAGATTTGATTCTGATGGAGTAGCGGCAACGAGGGATCCCACAGATTTCGTTGGGAGGGGTTTGATGATGAATAAGTCAAGTCGCGACAGTGTTGAGATCCGGCTGGAAGGAAGAGGATTGTTTGGAAAATCTGTCACGTCTAAAAAGTGATCAAGGACACGACTTCTAGTATCGCTATGTTTTTGATTACTACAACAAGTGCAATTATCGCAACATGATGGTGAAAGTATTTTTTGTGTTTGTTGTCTGACTGTGTACGATGCCAATTGTTCATGCCGAACTAAAGAGGAGGATTGTAGTGTTGTTTTTACAAAAAAACAAAAATATTCACACTATGGAATAACTTCTGATTCAAATATAGTTCTAATTGATTTATGGAACCTAATATCAATGCATTAGCAATCAATTTTTGTATCAAAATAAATGCTGAATGTTGCAACAATTTGTAAAAGCACATTACCGAGCAACTCTCGCCATAATTCATATATTTCAATCATGTTCAAGCTCAAGCAATTTATCATTAGGCCGAGCAAATTCGTCTGCGCAGAGGTTTAATCGGCGATAGCTCAGTCCCACCTCATTCGAACCAGGCAAACTCATTTTTACTTGACCTCATGAGATTCAGTCACAATGGCATTACAGAGAGTATGTGCGATCAAACTCACTAAGCTGTACTTTTTTCTTGGTTGTATTCTACATAAAAAATAAGAACTTAGCTATGTGACAATAAAATTTGATGTAAAGGTTACAACACTTTAGTTTGTCCACCATAGAAGTCAGTGCATCATGTAAACTTTATTCGTCCGTTATCATGATGCCCGAAGCGCCTTCTCTAACTTCACCACCCGAAATCCCAACTCTCTCTTCCTCGCAGCAGCATCACTCCTAATCTTGGCAGCAGCCGCCCTTGCAACTGCATCCTTCCCAGGCAATGGCTTGGAATACTCCTCCTCCACCAACTCAAGTTGATTAATCGCAGCTTTGACAGCCTGCCATTCCCCCAAGACATCGCCCGATGCCTGACAAACGTCGGCAAGACATTCGTGAGATTCCGCATCCGTGTTTTTCGAAAATACCGTAGCCGCAAAGGCATCGCGTCTTGCACCGTTAGTGTCCCCGAGGGCAAGTCGCGAACGACAGGAATTCCGAAAAGACTCTACCAACCATCGCAACCCCGCTGGGTATCCATATTGTGATTCCGATTGTGATTCATCACCGGTAGTATCGCCGTAGTAGCTCTCTCGAGCTTCTTGCAATAACAGAGCCGGTTTCCTCCCATTTTGAATGGCTTCTTCGTAGAGTTCTACTGCCAGCTCATATTTTTTTGCATTGTAGGCATCCAATGCCGCGACTGAAAATTCATAACCTTCCAGCAAGCGGTTCCTCATGTAAGTTGTAAAGACCGGAGTTTGTTGTTGCTTTCCATCGCCAGGTGGATCTGCTGCTTCCATATAATCATCCAAAAGAGACACTAACGCTTCATCCTTCACCCTCTTTTTCTTGATTGATGAACTAATTGTTAAATCATCCCCATTTCCATCATCGCACAGTTCAACAACCGGACCACTGCCACAGAGAGACACGCATCCACCCTTGACAACTTCCACGCCCGGTGGAGCCAATGCGGTTAGCTTATCAAGGGCGGCGATGGCGCCGTCGTCTCTGCATCCTGGAGATTGACACACTCGAAAGACTACTGACTTCGGCAGTGGGGTGGTGGCGAGCAGGATGGTGCTCGCCCATGCAATTATTGGGGCCGGGAGTAAATAATTAACCATTGTGCTACAACTAACAGTGTCCTCATCCGTTGATCACGTCCCAACTCCCAACCTTGTGATGAATTTGCGAACGTCTGACGACGTCAAAAGTGTGACTCGGAAAAATAAAAGTGAGATGACCGCATATGTTGCATCGTACTGCATAATAAAGTTGATAGTACGAGCTCTCAATATTTAACTGTTGGCACCCGTAGATACTACTACAGATGATAGTAGGTACTGATAAGATGATGATCACAACAAAGCTACTACCATACAAACAAAGTGAAGGTTGAAATGACACCGGCAACCTCGACTAAAATACTGCTCCAAATAGCACTACTTCTCTCCTTTACTCGGGCAGGCAATGCCACAACTAGCTATAAGTCCGCCGTTATCAATGTTGACGGCGTCCATCACCATCGCTCAATGTCACCTCTTGCATCATGCAATCATCGGCAACTTCTCGGCTTCTCTTTAGGTTTTGTGAACAATTTAAATACTGTATCAAATCGCCCGGTGTCCAAATCGGCTTCATTCTGCTGGCGGTTGTCATCCATCAGCAGTGGAGACAATATAAATAAGAATGAACGGGACTCAACAACCGGCGTCTTTTCCACTGGCAGCAGTAGGAGCAGTCACAATCCACGGGAAATAAATAATGTGGCTATTGTTGGGGGTGGTCTTGCCGGACTCAGTGTTGCGTATAACTTGCTCGATATTATATCAGAAAAGCGTAATGGCGGAATTGCACATACAAAAGGGTTACGAATTACGTTATATGACAAGGCCAATGTTGGTGAAGGTGGGGCATCATCAGTAGCTGGGGGGTAAGTTGCACCAAGTTTTACGCTGAATTCCATTGAATATTTTTTCTACTCAATGCTGGTTTTCATCTCACCGCATGTTATTTGACGAATCATCATATTTTCTCCGCGTTTCTTCATGATTCATTCATTAAAAAATCAAACGAAATAGACTGCTTCATCCATTTAGTCCCCGCGGAAAACTTATTCACAAAGGACTTCTAGCTCTCGAACAGTCCAATCATCTCATTCAAATGGCAATGAATCACCAGCCCCAATGTCTCATTCGGCCTCATCTCTACCGCATTGCATTGACCGATTCCAACGTGAAGCAATTGCAGGATACCGCGACAAACCATCCAGAATTGGCAACATGGATTTCAAAAGAAGAAATTTACAATACACTTGGAGCAGAAACTATGGGTGGATTGAAGTTGGAGAATGGATGCCAAGTGATTCATGTTCCTTTGTATTTGAAAGGATTGTGGGAGGAATGCGAGGAAAAGGCGAGGGAGATAAACGGGAGTAGTATTACTTGGAAAAAGATAAAACTGCCAATGGATGAAAATGAATCCAAATCATTGTGGAACTCGCCCGATTATGATGCCGTGATCCTATCAGCAGGAGCTGGGATTCTCCATGACGGGCTCATTTGCACCGAAAATGACAAACATTCTCTACCTGTACAACTTGTTCGTGGCCAATCGATCGAAATGAGTCTACCTGAGGAACCTGCTGCTTCCGTGGCTTTCGCAAATGAGGCAATGCTCTGCGGAAAATACATATCACCTCTGGCATCAACAGCAGACACCAGCAATTGCGCCACAAGTGAATCCACAACTAGCAACTTGGACGAAAATCAAACATCTGTGGCTTACCCTACATCACAAAAAAACCGTCCAGAACATCAACGATTTGTTATTGGAGCTACGCACGAGTTTCAAAGCGATGCGCTCACTCCGTCTGAAGTAATGAAAGAGTTAAAAAGTCGATCCTATCCTTTGGCTCCACAACTGTGGGATAATGGAATTGTTGATAAATTAACCATGGGTTTCCGTGTGCAAAGCAATCGCGGAAAATTTGGTCGGATGCCAATCATTGGACGATATCTCAAAACAGGAAAAGAGATTGGTGAGACCAATACTAGTGCCGCTAGAGTAGCGCACCCAAATTCATGGATCTTCACAGGTCTAAGCAGTCGAGGCTTGATGTATCATGGATTGTTTGGTCGATGGCTGGCAGATGCAGTGCTTCATGATGACGAAGATAAGGTGAGAGAGCAATTTGCAGAATTTGATTGGTGGAGACAAACAAAAGATGATGTGGTTAAAAAGGAAAAGGGAACAAAGAAGCAGAAACGAGTCCCTTGAAACTAAACATCTTATCATCGGAATGGTGAGTTGTTCTTCGTCCTTTTTACAGGTTTCGTGAGCAGTCTTTTGTCCAAGGTCGCACTTTTTCGCAATCAAAACAGAGTAAACTAAAAATATTTGCTACGTCTCAGCAGCATTACATATTAAAAATGATTAAATGGAACATGTTAATAAGCATTTTAGGCTGGAATAAAGTGAAACTTCCTCGCACCTTTCTTTCTGGCAATTACATCAAATCACTGACATTCAATGGCATCTCGTCAATCTGAGTACTATAAAATTGTTCAATATCCCTCAATGTTCTCACATCTTCCGTCCTCACAAAGTTGATCGCCACACCTTTTCTTCCAAATCTACCACTCCTTCCAATCCTATGAATGTACAGCTCTCGGTTGGTCGGTAGATCGTAACAGATAACGAGACTAACCTGCTGAACATCAATGCCCCTGCCCCACAAATCCGTCGCAATGAGAACCCTACTTGACCCAGATCGGAAGTCTTCCATGACCTGGTCACGATCCTCCTGTGTCATATCCCCATGCATAGCTGCCACCGTGAAGTTCGATTCCCTCATCTTAGTCGCCAACCAATCCACTTTTTGCTTGGTATTACAAAAGATCACAGCCTGTGTCACAGTCAAAGTATCATACAAATCACACAATGTGTCGAATTTCCATTCTTCCTTCTCCACCGAAACAAAGAATTGTTTGATTCCCTCCAACGTCAACTCATCCCGCTTGACCAGAATCCTAATAGGATCATTCATGAATTTCCGAGTCATTTCCAACACCTCCACGGGAAGAGTGGCCGAAACCAACACCACCTGTGTCTGCGGTGGCAAATATCTATAAATATCATAAATCTGCTCTTTGAACCCCTTATTAAGCATCTCATCCGCCTCATCAATAATGAACGCTTTCAATGCCCTCGTCATCAAGTCCCCCCGCTTAATCAAATCGTATACCCTCCCCGGAGTTCCCGAAACAACATGCACTCCACTCTGCAAGACCTTTCGATCCTCCCCCAAACTCTTGCCCCCGATACAAGCATGGCACTTGGCATTCATAAAATCTCCCAGCGAACTCACCACCCTCTGGGTCTGCTCGGCCAATTCTCTCGTGGGACTTAGAATTAGCACCTGAGGATCGTTGTTCACGCGCTCGTCCAACAATTGGAGAGCCGAGATGGAAAACACGGCTGTTTTCCCCGTCCCGGATTGAGATTGCGCAATAACATCACGGCCTCGGACGATGGGACGAATAGCTCGCTGTTGGATAGCGGAAGGTTTTTCGAATCCGTAGGCGTAGATTCCACGGAGGAGAGAGGGTTTGAGAGACATGGAGTCGAAGGTTGGGCAGGGGGTGATGTCGTCGGTCGGAGCAGGGGGGGCTTGTTCGGACTTGTTTCGGGATGGCTTATTGTTGCTGCTGCTATTGTTGTTGTTTTCGTCGCGGTCTCGATGGTGGTGGCGTGAGTGATGCTTATGGTGGGAATGGTGTCTGTCGCTACGCGAAGAACGACCGTATTCATCTTCATTGCCGTCGTTGTCGTTGCCGCGGGAAGAGGGGCGATGGCGGCGGTCACCGCGACGATCGTTCGAATCGTCATTATGCCGGTCCTTGTGGTACGGGGCATTGTCGCGGTCGCGATGGCCGCGTGAGGAGCGGTGTGATTTGTCTTTCGGCATGGTAATAGGGTGTAATCAGTAATTCAAGGCGAGTGCAGTCGCTGGGTTCGTTGCTGATTGACCGAACTCTGAACTCTGGGAGACTCAGGGTAGTATTGATTTGTTTATTTTTGTTGTTCTAGCAATCTGAGAATCACAAAACAAAATGATTATTATTATCACTAAAATTTATCGAAAGAGTAAAAATGTGTGAAATATCAAAATTGTTAATATATTTATAATTTTCCAAAAGGTATTCCTATCTGGTGAGTAATAGACAAATATTATTTTAATGTTTACGCTGGCACTAATATTAGGTTATGAGTTGAGTATCTTTGATTCAAGACACAACCAACCAAAGAACAAAACGGCTCGAAACCGAGTAACAAAATCCAGATAACTAATAACTATCTACACCAAAGCCCAACAAAAATACATCTAATACATCATTACTTCTGCCACTCGCCATATCATTATTGAACAAACGAAACAACACAGAGCATTTCCAGTCTATATTGACCACCAACAAGAACAACACCAACAACAATGGGTGCAGGGAAAAACAAATCTCACCGAAAGAAGCGCATCAGCAAACACGTCCTTCAAGCCGAAGAACGTCGGAATCAGACATCAACAGAAGTTCAATTGCTTTCCGCGGCAGAGAAGGGGGCGTATCCTACTACTACAGACATTACAGACAGCGGCACTACCACCATCCCTGTAAAAGAGTCGCCTGGCTCAAAAAATGATGAGAATCAAACCAAGAATAAGAAAGCAACCTCATCGCTCTCGTCCGCAAAATCAAAAACGAAAGATCCCGAAGAGGCCGCATCTTATCTTTCGCTATGGAAATATGACAACAAAAACAACAACAGCGCTAAAACCTGGAAATTCAACAAAAATACTCAATCATGGCTTCTACGACACATGTACGATTCCGAAAAAGTTGCTAAAGCATCCTTTGCAATATTGGTAGACTACGTATGTCAAGGTGGAGAAGGGACGCGTTGTCGTGTGGAAGAAGATGCGAAATCGAGGGCGAGACGTTATAAAGAGTGGGAGAAGAAACAACAGGATGACGAGCAAGAAGGTAATGAGGAGGGGCAGTCAAAAACAGAAGCACGGGAATCGGATACCAATACACAAAAAAGGAACAATAAAGATCAAGCACAATTGGATGAAGATGCCTTATGGAAAGAATTAAATGAGCATGATAAACGAAAGGTATATAAGCGAGCACGAAAGGTTATGGATTCTCTCAAGGCTGTGAGAGAAAATGAAAAGGGAGAGTGAGGGTTCATGCGTGGTGCATGGTGTCAAGGTAGCTTGGGATATTTTGGATACTGAGATTGCTAGTTGTTGAATAATTATTAATTATAATGTAGTATGGACATTGTTCACGACAAATAAGAATGTAGGCAAAATATAGAGTTCAGTGAAAAATTGAATAATTCGAATATTTTTTTAGTAAAGTCAACAAAGTGGCGAAATAAAAAATGTGTTTACATACAACATTACAATATGACCAACTTATTCTATAGATTCTGTAAATGAATTCAAGGTGCCATATTAATTTATGCAATTTTTTCATTATTGAAAGAGATTCATTTGGAGCAGGTGCTTTGATACATTAAAAAGTCACGATACATAGTCAACAATTTTCTTCGTCTTGCATCCCTACTTCGGCACTTCCAGCAGTATACCCCCTTTGTCTTCGAAGCAAATTATCATTATCTGTTCGCATAATTAATTCTACATGTTCACCCCTATCATCTTTGTCATTTGCTGAGTTATTTCCCTCGCCCTTTTCTTTCTTTTGTTTATCAAAAATCTACCACCGTTGCAAAGTGAGAGTGCGCAAAAATTTAGGTATGATCTACAACATATACATGAACGAAAACGGTGAGACAAAGTTGAATTCACCTTGTACAATTCTTTCTTCACAAAATGTGACACCATAGTCATGCTCACAATACTCAAACACAACCCAAAGAGAACCATCTTTCTATGTGTGTCATCATCTACCCCAATTTTATTATCTGTCTTCGCATTAGACGCTCCCCCCTCATCTGTCGTAGCAGTAGCACTACCCCCCATAAATGTATCCGTGGATGCCCCAATGAAAACATACACCAGCATTAATGGCAATGCTGCTATTTTGGCAGCGGCAAATTTCATCAAGGGCATAGACGTTGTGCCACACATGTAGCTCACTGGACCCAATGGTAATATTGGTGTAAGATAGAGAAGACACATGATTTTGAACCCATTATCTGAAACGGCTGAATGCGGCAAAGACGGTCGCAAACGTTAATCATGAGAATTTTGCCAAGAAAATTAATACATCATTACTTCTGCCACTCGCCATATCATTATTGAACAAACGAAACAACACAGAGCATTTCCAGTCTATATTGACCACCAACAAGAACAACACCAACAACAATGGGTGCAGGGAAAAACAAATCTCACCGAAAGAAGCGCATCAGCAAACACGTCCTTCAAGCCGAAGAACGTCGGAATCAGACATCAACAGAAGTTCAATTGCTTTCCGCGGCAGAGAAGGGGGCGTATCCTACTACTACAGACATTACAGACAGCGGCACTACCACCATCCCTGTAAAAGAGTCGCCTGGCTCAAAAAATGATGAGAATCAAACCAAGAATAAGAAAGCAACCTCATCGCTCTCGTCCGCAAAATCAAAAACGAAAGATCCCGAAGAGGCCGCATCTTATCTTTCGCTATGGAAATATGACAACAAAAACAACAACAGCGCTAAAACCTGGAAATTCAACAAAAATACTCAATCATGGCTTCTACGACACATGTACGATTCCGAAAAAGTTGCTAAAGCATCCTTTGCAATATTGGTAGACTACGTATGTCAAGGTGGAGAAGGGACGCGTTGTCGTGTGGAAGAAGATGCGAAATCGAGGGCGAGACGTTATAAAGAGTGGGAGAAGAAACAACAGGATGACGAGCAAGAAGGTAATGAGGAGGGGCAGTCAAAAACAGAAGCACGGGAATCGGATACCAATACACAAAAAAGGAACAATAAAGATCAAGCACAATTGGATGAAGATGCCTTATGGAAAGAATTAAATGAGCATGATAAACGAAAGGTATATAAGCGAGCACGAAAGGTTATGGATTCTCTCAAGGCTGTGAGAGAAAATGAAAAGGGAGAGTGAGGGTTCATGCGTGGTGCATGGTGTCAAGGTAGCTTGGGATATTTTGGATACTGAGATTGCTAGTTGTTGAATAATTATTAATTATAATGTAGTATGGACATTGTTCACGACAAATAAGAATGTAGGCAAAATATAGAGTTCAGTGAAAAATTGAATAATTCGAATATTTTTTTAGTAAAGTCAACAAAGTGGCGAAATAAAAAATGTGTTTACATACAACATTACAATATGACCAACTTATTCTATAGATTCTGTAAATGAATTCAAGGTGCCATATTAATTTATGCAATTTTTTCATTATTGAAAGAGATTCATTTGGAGCAGGTGCTTTGATACATTAAAAAGTCACGATACATAGTCAACAATTTTCTTCGTCTTGCATCCCTACTTCGGCACTTCCAGCAGTATACCCCCTTTGTCTTCGAAGCAAATTATCATTATCTGTTCGCATAATTAATTCTACATGTTCACCCCTATCATCTTTGTCATTTGCTGAGTTATTTCCCTCGCCCTTTTCTTTCTTTTGTTTATCAAAAATCTACCACCGTTGCAAAGTGAGAGTGCGCAAAAATTTAGGTATGATCTACAACATATACATGAACGAAAACGGTGAGACAAAGTTGAATTCACCTTGTACAATTCTTTCTTCACAAAATGTGACACCATAGTCATGCTCACAATACTCAAACACAACCCAAAGAGAACCATCTTTCTATGTGTGTCATCATCTACCCCAATTTTATTATCTGTCTTCGCATTAGACGCTCCCCCCTCATCTGTCGTAGCAGTAGCACTACCCCCCATAAATGTATCCGTGGATGCCCCAATGAAAACATACACCAGCATTAATGGCAATGCTGCTATTTTGGCAGCGGCAAATTTCATCAAGGGCATAGACGTTGTGCCACACATGTAGCTCACTGGACCCAATGGTAATATTGGTGTAAGATAGAGAAGACACATGATTTTGAACCCATTATCTGAAACGGCTGAATGCGGCAAAGACGGTCGCAAACGTTAATCATGAGAATTTTGCCAAGAAAATTTGTTCGAACTAGAAGAATTTCCAAGAAAACCATGCATCAGAGCAGACGAAACACAATTAAAAAAAAACCGTATCTTACCAAGATCAATAGCATCAAATAATGGATATTTCCTCCCCCATCTCCTCACCCTATCGCGCATAATATATCTTCCCATAATAAAACAAGAACACGACCCAAACAACGACCCTGCCATACTAGTAAATGTAGCCATTAAAATTCCGCCAAACCATCCATATGCCACTTTGTATACATAACCTCCCCCCAATGTCAACGGCGTCCCAGGAAGGAGGAGCGCCACGCACATTCCATAAACGACTATAAAGGCTGCGGCTCCAGTGCCGGGATGTTCTTTTACCCAAAGTAAAAATGCTTGGATGCGGTGGGTTCCCAGCAAGCGTTTTTCTGGGGGTGAGTGCAGAGTATCATATATTAGAATTAGAACCAGGGATGTTGCCAAAAATATAGCTATGCGTTTGCTTGTAATGGTTTTTGTTGTTGTTGTGTGCGTTGATTTTTCTGACGGTGTTTTTGAGGTTTTTGATGGCGAGCAGCTCTTTGATTTACTATTGATCGGTATTATAGATGATGATGATCCTCTCCCTTCAATTATGTCACTATGCTTTCGATCTTTCATGGCGGAGGATCTATTGATATGGTTGTGTAGGTCGATATCATCGAGGCGTTGTAGGAAGGTGTCTAGGCCTCCTCCCCCGCCACTGCCACCGTTTGATGAGGCAATGTTTGCGGTTGGCAACGCTGCATCGGAGCTTGAACCTCCTTTGCTTGCGTGAGGGTCTTCGACGTCATGGGATGGAATGGATCGTCGTTTGCCGGTGGTGCTGTTTCTTTTGTCCACCATGGTGATTAGGTTTGTTGGGGATGACAATATTTTATTATGTTGTTGTCTACTATTGTTGATTGAGCATTATTATTATTTTTTCACTGTCCCTCACATAATTATTAGACGCAGCAGCTCAAGCTTCTCTTCTAACTACATTAAATTCTTTTCTAGTTTTAAAAGTCGAGAGCACAAACCTTTTTTCTCTAGAAAACTGAATTTTTAAATACATTTATTTAAAAAAACACGTTGCAAACAGTAA
>JALLAR010000099.1:0-23646 GCA_036939335.1 Conticribra guillardii
CATACTCCATATGCTGTTGGCTGCTTCAAAAAAGGGATTGCGGCATTAACATATAACAATCATCATTGATAAGAATTAGGTAGATGGGCATTATGACTATGACAATGAACCAGAACAATCAGAAACAATAATAATGAAAAACTACAATATAGAAATTAAAAAAAGCGAAAGATCTAAGTAAAGCAATTTCTTTGTGGTTTATTGTTATGATTATTCGTTTCATGAATGACTAGAACAAAACTCGTCCGAGAGACCGAGAATACTGCTGTGTCTGTGTAAATTGTTTGTGTTCGATTTTGATGGTAGAGAGCGAGCAAACAACATGGTGCCGTGCAGTATCGAACCACAAAATGAGCGCTAGTGTCATCTGTGGTTGCGAACTAGGAGTACGATAGTATTGGTCGCGATGCCAATTGGCCAATCGCAGGGAGTGAAAATATTTGACCGGGGAGACATCATTTCCCTTGACACTTGAATGAAAAATGGGATTGAACAGATTTTTTTAATTTATCAATCACGGCAGACTATTTGACTGAGATATCAAAATCACATGTGTAGAGACTCGATACCATTCTTTTCTCATGGACAAAGCTAGTGTTTTTTCAATGATTCATAGAGTACATAATAAAGGTTTAGTCATCACTATATACTACAAGTGTTAAATTACTTGTGTGAAGTATGCCTCATCGTGCAGAAAAATCTACCTGCTCAATGTAGGAATTGATAAAAAGTACTCCCTCAGTCCCACCGTCAAAGGCATAATACGCATGACATACGTGTCCATCGCCAAAGGCATATTAAAATAAACTAGGAATTACTATTTACTGCCGTAGAATTACAATGAAGTCACCCATCACCCATCACCCATCACCCATCACACATCACACATCACACATCACACATCAACCATCACCCATCACATCAAATACAAACACCATCAATTCGACCAAAGTAAAATGACAGGTGATGGCCGATGCTTTTTTTCATATGATTCTACATACATAGGCCTTCAAGCGCGCCAAATATTTTGGATGCAAAAATGAGCATGATGACTCAGAAACAGACAAGGCATTCCTGTTACGAAAAGAATTCCCTTTAGAGGAGCTTTCAGAACCTGGGCGTATCAACCTTTTTTGGACAAAAATTGAACTTAATCCAGCTTCTGGAAGCTATTACCCCTTTTACTGTGGGACTGAGGGAGTGTCGCTTTTCAAAGCGATACTGTTTGTCTGGCCATAAACCATCATATTGTACTATTCTTACATGATGGGCAAGAACAAAAATAATTGGCGATAACCATCACATTTTTCAATACAATCCAAGCTTCGAAGAAGTTTGAGCTCCCTTAAAAAACAGCTCTCTCACAAAAAGTTATGTGAAAGTTTTGTGTGTCTGTCTGTCTGTCTCTGTCTACCAAGAAAACAAAAAAAACACTCAACTGTTTTCGAGCATTTTAAAACTAAAAAAGTTCAAATGAAAAAACTCTTTATTTGATACATTTGCAAGATGTCATTTCCAAATAAAAGTATTTAGAAATTCAGTTTTCTAGAGAGAAAAGGTTTGTGCTCTTGACTTTTAATATTAAAACTAAAAAAGAGAATTAAATGTTGTTAGAAAAGAAGCTTGAGCTGCTGCATCTAATAATGCACGTAAGAAAGCATTTGGC
Source organism: Conticribra guillardii (assembly GCA_036939335.1). Classification (NCBI taxonomy): domain Eukaryota; phylum Bacillariophyta; class Thalassiosirophyceae; order Thalassiosirales; family Thalassiosiraceae; genus Conticribra; species Conticribra guillardii. Next base: position 1,667 of record JALLAR010000099.1, read on the forward strand.
CTATTGAGGACTCAGTATGTCTACATGTATTTACGTAATTTTTTTTAGCATTACTGTAAAATAAACAGTTTCGCTTTTTTACTGTGAAAAATCTACCATATTTCACTTGTGTAAAATATTGCCAAAAGGCCAAAAAGCACTCTTTATGCATGCTTTTATATTTGATTATGGGCCATAAATGGCTTATTTGAGGATATAGACTATAGAATCTCAGAAGACAGGCTGGACCAATGCTAAATGCAAAAAAATCAAGGTAAACGCACCAACAGAGGCTGAGATATGGGTATGGGATCTAAAAAGTGATACCATTTGGTTTTTGTACTTCACACAAGTAATTTATCACTTGTACCGCAAATGTGTGGATAAGTTGTTGGGGTTTAAACATTTTTCAGGGTTTCTTCAAAGAAATAGCACATTGTTGTTTTTCTTGGAACAGGGTGACATATCAGATCTGATTCCTGCTCAGTCTTGTAGACAATTCCAAGAACTTTCTTGTGATGTGTGATACATGCCACTCCACACATAAAACCAAGATGTCCTTAGTGCTTTACTTTTTCTTACTTTGAACTTAAACAGTAATAAAACGAGCAACTAGATTAATAGTAATACTCCTTAATACTAAAATAATAACAGCAGCAACAAGCAAGAAGAATATGTAACATCAATAATAGTGTCTGAACAAAATTTACAACTGAGCTGTTGGCCATGGAAAGACTATAGAGTGTTGCTTCGCTTTTCTGGTTTGTGGGACCAACAACATGGACATGGTCAAAGCAGCTGGTCATTAATTTTTTATAAAACACAATTCATGTCCATGTGATATGGAATCATTAGGATTAGTGGTACAGTTATTGCATACCCATGAAGTTTGATAACATATTGCCTAATTGCAACTAAAATTAAATATGACGAAAAAATGCTTACTTAAATGCTATCATACATGATAGTAGGTACTATGTTTATGCAACAAATAAAGAGCTTAGTATAATTAAATACTGTGCATGAATAATTAGTACTACCTTTCTTACAAAAATTAATAGGGATAACCAATTATTAAAGTAAAAAGTAAACAAAGCAAACTATGATATGGGATAACCAAATCATAAAGTGACCAAAGTAAGTGATGTAGTGGTATTACCCCTTTTTGAAAGTACTTCAGCAAGCCATGCACTAAGCCTAAAGTAAGAGTAAACCAAAGTAAGTTCCCAAATAACCTGATTTTGCTTTAACTTAAATTGAATTCACTCATTTCTATCTCTGTTTGTACTTGTACTACCTACATAGACATATGGATATGGAGCAGCAGAGAGGAGACAACAGATCTACCTCTTATCATATGAGTAATGAAAGATGTTTTTGATGTTTCTGATGAAACAAATTTGCCTTGAAGTTCCCAAATTTACAAACATAGTGAATCATAAGTGATGTTCTACTACGGGCTGCTTGGGGTCTTCCTGCAGAAATGAAAAAGGCTCAACCTCAACCCCTCCAGTGGTTGGATTTTAAATAGTTACACATCATTTTTCATTTTTGAATGCTTAACAATAACTAGAAATCAAATGTAGGAACCTGAAGTTCATGTGATACCATATGTAAGCCTATGTTCTATGTTCTTGAAGTCTAAGCAGAACATGAATGCGGAATAAACATTATGTAACACAAAATATTTATTGATTAATATTTAACTTTCATTTTTTCTATAAAATATCCAAACCTACTTTATTTCCATCATAACACACATGTCAGCATCTACTTCTTGGGTAAATAGCACCACACTAAGAGTAATGCGAGGATGTCCTTGTGCCTTTTATCCTCATTCAATGTACTCGGTACAGATGGGTAACCAGTAAAACAACACATAATGGTCCTGTACACATCCAAATGCAAATATGGGTGTCCTTTTACTGTTTTTTAGGACAAATAGAAATAGATCACACCCTGACCCTGACCCTGACAACCAAGATTATATCATGCATAAGAAAACACTGGCATTCGTCTCATCGTACCAGGAAGAAAAGTGGTGTGGGTATATATGACAGTGGCATGTTAGATGAGTTGACTATGTATCATACAAATATGATGATAAAAAATTAATGTAAACCTCAATCTTAAAAACACATAGAGTACTTGTAGCATTGTGTATGTATCTACACCCTTCTGTCAAGCAGTGCAGGATGGTATGATGGTATGATGTCACGATGTATGTAAGATTATCACACTTTCCTGCACTGAAGCTTTTCTATTTTTCTGGCTAAATGTTTTTCACTCAATCTGCCACAATTAATTATAAAACAAAAGCCTGAACAATCAACCAATAACCAACCAACCAATAGACAATGGTGAATGCTGATGCAGCTGAACGCTGAACACAACGCAACCTCTTGCCCACCCTTCACCTTCATCTTCACTGCACCACTTTCGTGATTCAACTATATCTTACGTGCACACAAATTAATGGTCATGGTGTAAAATGGGTTAGACACTGGTTTGATTGTTGTTTACTGTGTGCCTTTTGGTCTTTGCGGATGTTTGCTAACCCAAAATATCATGATTTCCACAACAATTTCTCCTCCTCCAGACCAAGTTGATACTTGGGATTATTCTCATAAATATGTTTTTTTCTTAAATCATATGTGTGTATGTATAGTCTCAAACAATATCAATACAACAATCAATACAAATATTGTGGAGGTTAGACTTGCATAAAATATGAAATGTAAAACAAATAATGAAATCAACCTCACACAAAAAATGACTACTTAAGTCTTCTTATTGGCAGTGCTTCTATCATGACAAATTGTTTCATACAAAGGTTTTGCGTAAATTAATTAACAAAACCAACATCACACAAAAAATATCATATTTTTGTCTAGTAAATAATGCAAACTTCTGTAAAAAAAAACATTTTTTCACAAAAAAAAAACAATTGTATTGGCAGTATGTTCTACCATGATGGTGTGCGGTGTGTCCTAAAAGGTTATGCAAATATTATTTTACCATTTATGACTACTTAATTTTTGGTTCTGTTGATTGTTGTATTGATATTCAGATGTGTCGGGAAGACTGTAAGGGCTCCGCTGTGCAAAGACGTGGATCCGTATTTATGAAAAAAATGAATAGAAATCTACCACTTGAGAAAAATCTCACAAAGTGCATGATCAATCAAATCCCGCACTGTTGCCATCCATTGTTCTCTACTGGTGGCCAGACACCCTCTAGCGAAGTCATGTGTTCTGCCAAAATAGAAACCCCCTCTTCACCCAAAACTTTAGTATAATCCTTCGTGCTCTCGTGCCACGAATCGAAACAATGAGGGCAGCTTTCTTGGGGCCAAGACAAAAAGTTGACAAGATGAGAAATCATTCCTCGGCGTGCTTCGTCCGTTCGCTTTTCGTTAAATTGGTAAAACTTTGAGGAAATGCTTTCGACGCAAATAAGTGTCCACAGCTTTCCGCCAGTCTTGAAATCAACAAGATGAGAATCCAAAAAACGACGCAACAATAGCATGTATCCTCCGATTACATTAGAATGACCAGCAAACCCCCCATCGAATTCAAAATGCGATGCGATCGTCTCCAGATAAGGGCGGTGCAAGACTATAAATTTGATATCCGCATACGGCGAGTATGTTTCGTAGAAAGTGTACAAATTCAAGGGGTGGTTGTTTGCTTCCTCCGAATCTGCAATCTCTTCCATGGATTGATGAGACCATTCCTTTTGTCTGCGCACTCGATACGTCCTTCCATTTGAATGGATTTCCGCAACCCCAGATGGAAAACTGCAGCTTTCTATTAGTATGTGCTTTTTCCCATCATTGGGGCAAACCGTGTGAATTGTCTCGTTTACAAGAGTTGGATCATCCAGGCTGCGGCGGTTTCCGTGAAAAAATCCCAAGAGAGCCTTCTTAATAGCTGGATGTGAATGATGAACGTCATATGGTACCATGCCGGGATCCACTTGGTTTTTCGCCAGTGCCTCCAAAACGGGATAAAATCCATGATGAGTCGACCCCTCCACCCCAAGAACATAAATGATTTGACAATTGTTGCTACGTGTTTCCTCATATGGAAATTCTAGGGGCGATTCAATGGAACGAGGATGCCGCTGGGAGTCCGGATCGATCCCGTAACCATGCCGTGCTCTTTGGAAGGCAAAAGCAACGCAGAGAAGCGTGATGATGACCAGGACCAGGCGTCCTTGTTTGCGTGGGAGAATTGTTTGGTCCATGTTAGAATGACATGAACGAAAGGGGAAGAATCAATAACTTCATCCACCACTGCCTCGACGATCCTCATGGTGGTAGAGGATAATACCTACTAGAGGTAGTACCTAGTAGGTAGGTACGTAGGTAGATAACTACCTAAGAGCAAAAAGTTCGAGAAAAAAATAAGAGTATCGAGTATCGTACGAAGTACAGACTGGGACAGCGGACATGTTTCTTTCCAATAAATCGCCAATCCAGTCACGGACTACCGGCATGTAACATGTAACATGTATTTATCGTACGTACTCCTATGTAGATTGCCCTAGAAAATCTTGCGTCCAGTCACGAGTCAGTTACACACGCATTTTCAGCGGCGTTTTTCAGCCACGAAAACACAGCGCTACTCGGACGGCCGGCATTCACAGTCGGAGTCAGTGCGTAAGATGGAGTATCGATCAAAATCTTCTATCCACGACCTATCCTTGCCAATCTATTTACAAAGGAAACAGTATGATTTCGCCATATCTTTGGCCAGATGGATGGATGAGAACAGTGAGAATCGGAGTGAAATAATCTGGTGAAATTCTTGAAATTTCAAATTTCAGGGTCGAAAAAGATTTGTCTGGTGCCAAGCAATATGGTATCGTACAATATTTTGATTTCCATCATTGTTCCCATAAATTCCAAACCAACCTCTCGACACCTACAATCCCATTATTCGCCATCGACTGCTTCATATCATACAAACAACAACAACAACAACAACTAACCAACCATGATGCTCCTCCAAACATCCAGCATCCTCGCCGCCCTCCTCGCCGCCACCTCCGCAGTCGACGCATTTGCCCCCAACAGCATCCACCGCAGTCCCGTCGTGACCACCATCGCCACGTCCAGCCGCCTTCATTCCACCACGGAAGAAGCAGCCCCGGGACAAGTCACGACCCAGCTCATTGCCCCGTCGGCAATCGATCATTCTTCGACGAGTAAATTGTTTGATACGCGGGTTCAAAAGACGTATGGAAGGTATCCCATTACGTTTGTCAAGGGGAATGGATGCGTGTTGACGGATGAGGATGGCAAGGAATATTTGGGTGAGTTCGAATTGTATTGTCTTGTATTGTATTGTATTCATTGTATTGTATTATATGCTGGCCTTGTATAAATTCTAATTATTCAACTATTCATATATAATAATATATGCACACATCATATATATTTAACAAACACACACTTAGACTTTGTCTCCGGAATCGCCACCTGCGCCCTCGGCCACAACAACCCCGAATTAACCAAGGCCGTCTGCGATCAAATGGGCTCCCTCCACCACGTCAGTAATTTGTACTACACCCCCCAACAGGGTCAATTGGCGGCATGGCTGTGCGAGAACTCGTGTGCCGACAAGGCCTTCTTTTGTAATTCGGGCGCGGAGAGTAATGAGGCGGCGATTAAGTTGGCGAGGAGGCATGCCAGCAATAGGGGGATTACGGTATGTGGAATTGTTACTTTGTTAGTTTGATGTGGAGTTTCTTTGTTTCGTTTTTATATATATTGGCATTATTATTTATCCCATCATTTACATTTTCTAATCATTTTTGTTGTAACTTCAATTCCCTCTCGCATTTTCCGATATTCATCGCAATCATAATAATATTGTGTCCAAAATTGCAACATTGCAGGATCCAGTGATTATCACCGCCGAACAATCCTTCCACGGACGTACCCTCGCCACCGTCACTGCCACGGCCCAACCAAAATACCACAAGGGATTCACCTATGGGGGGGAAATGGTGCGTGGATTCAGATACACTCCCTACAATGATGATGAGGCGTTGAAAAAATTGGTGGATGAGATTAATATTACTCCGGAGGAAGATGCCAAGGCTGGCAGGTGGGTACTACAATGCATACTAGAAACAATATCATTATTATTTGACATTTTCATAATGTTGTTTCCGTAAAATCATGCGCATGCATTTCAAATCCAATTCTAAATGAATGAAATCTAATTCCAAACTGCATTCTCTTTTCCTCCTTTCCCTCCAAACACAGAAAAAGAGGACTCGCCGCAATCCTCCTCGAACCCCTCCAAGGAGAAGGAGGAATCAAACCCGGAACCAAATCATTCTTCGCCACCGCCCGCCAACTATGCGACGACAACGGCGCCCTCCTCATGTGCGACGAAGTCCAAGTGGGCATGGGCCGCTCCGGCTCCCTCTGGGGACACCAACAACTCGGAGTCACGCCCGATGTATTCACCAGTGCCAAAGCGCTCGGGGGAGGAGTTCCAATCGGTGCCATGATGGCGAGGGGGGAGGCGGCGGATGTGTTTGGTCCCGGAGATCATGCCAGTACCTACGGAGGGAATCCTTTGGCGTGTGCGGCGGGATTGGCCGTGGCGGAGTATTTGAGCGAGCATGATATTTTGACCAATGTTCGTGCGAGGGGAGATCAGATTTCCAAGGGGTTGGAGGAGATTGCCCAGCGTTATCCTTCGGTTTTGGGAGAAGTTCGTGGATGGGGATTGTTGAAGGGTGTGGCGATTAAGGATGATGCGGGGTGTACCGCTGCGGAGTTGGTGGGGGATGCAATGAAGGAGGGATTGTTGTTGGTGGCAGCGGGACCCACTGTTGTTAGATTTGTTCCACCTTTGATTGTCAAGGAGGGAGAAATTGATGATGCTTTGGCAAGGTTTGAGAAGGCAATCAAGACAAGAGTGGCATAAAATTTGGGATTGTGATTACTATTATATATGTTGCTGGGTTGCCAGCTTGGGGGATGGGGAAGCAACAAGATTTGAGTGTGGAAATGATTGAGATTAAATTCCAATTGCCATCAACATTTTGATGATAGCGGTGAAGGTCTTGCAAGCGTCCCGTTAGATGCATTATAGGTGTTGGATTTTCTTGAGCATTAAATACTATTAATTTCACTGCATATATATTATTTTGTTTCGCTATTAGACAAACATTGCTATGTATCAACCATGCATTGTGGCAGCCATGTTGTTCGTGTGTTTTTGCCAATTACTACAACTAGTTCTAGAGCCATGAACGAAACATTTGGCATTGTGCAAGACGATTTTCAGCAGAATCATTCCCCTTTTTACTATCTTGTTTAGACCCATCGTTCTTTCCGCATCAATTCCCCAGCGAGATTAACCACGACATTTAGTGTTCAGTTGTTTGCACGAATTTTCTCTAGGTTTCGGTTTTCTGTGTCCATGTCTACTTCTTTCAAGCCAGAGGATACCATGTTGATGGCACGCGTTTTATATGCATTGATATTAAATTTTGTGACAACATCATTGATAAGTTTATTCGATTCTTCTGCTGCCAAAAGGACATCCGGGTCAGCTTTTGGATCAGAACGAATAGCAACGATCTTTCGTTGTGCTGGCGGCGAGAAAAATGAACCAATATGGAGTAGTTTAGATGCATTTGCTTCGTCTTGCCTTGCTCCTTCTAGTTTCTCTAATGTGTCAATTAAAACTCACCTGGTTTGCTGATATATTTAGCAATGTCACACAAACTAGATCGCATTTCATCAATAAGTTGCACTAAACGATCCACATTAATCGAAGCATAGCAACTGGCAAAAGTCCAAGATCTCTCTATCGCATTGTCCACCCGAATGAGTGATGCGATCATATCCTCCAGATTTGAATTTGCTCTGCCTGATCCCTCGTCTGCGGCATTATCTTTAAACACCGTCAACTGTTGCTTCAGTTCATCAAGGCTGCCCAGAATAAAGTTTACATATTAATGATGCCAGGTGTGATATCCAAGGAAAACTGATGTTAATGAACAAAAGCACAAAAATAGCCTCACCATGGCTCCTTTGGAACTCCACCATTTTCAAGGACTTTTATTAACCTCTCGGCGCAAGATTCTAACTTTTCTTTTTCTTGATCCATCTGCTTAGCCTCTTTTTCCAATATGGCTTTGCGACCTTTCGAGTGGTTACCGGGAGGTCTTCTTGCAATGTTTGTCCTCGGCGGAAGACGAGTGCTGTTGCTGCTGCCCTTCGTTTTTTTGTCACCAGAGTGTGTTGACATTCTTCCCTACTCTTGCATATTCTTATTGGCTCGTGTCGCGGCACTGCAGTCAACAAAAGATTAACGTTACAGTGTGTTTGTTTGACTCAAAACTAAATATTTCCATTTGTTGCGAGTTTCGAATTTTGAAATGGGAATAATGATATTGGCACTTTGACACATCAAGCTTTTAATTAATTGTTGCCACTTGAAACGTAGTATGCTCTTTCTTCCAGTTGGCATGCAATCAGACTGTAAATAATACAAATGTTACAACTGCTAAGTGCGGGATACACGTACGCATTGGAATCAACAGGCTTGATTCAACATGGCAGAACACGATTATTTTAGTTAGGCATTTATTTATTTTGACCAGCAGGCTCATTTTGCGCTCGTCCACGTCAGGTAATTCCTAAGAGATAGCTGCCCGTAAGGGCTCCATACCACATCTTACCGCCCATTGCTGGGGTTTGAGTGTTAGTGGCAGTGATTTTAATCTGCGAGTAGCATTTCCCCCTTCATAGTCGTCACATATTTTATGATAGTATTTATGCCTAAACACGTTCTAAAATCTAATGCGTGTTCAAATTTAAGCTGCAGTTGCATTGATATAGCAGCTTACCTTTGACGGGACATTCAAGAACTTCTTCATCTTGAACTCGTCCACCGACTTTTGAGCTGCAACCTCTTCCCCTGATGGAGTTTCTCGGCACAAAACCAACATTTGTGATGACTTTGTGGATTTGGCAGGCGGCAGTCTTCCCTTCCGCTTCTTTCCAGATAAGTCAGGGTAATCCGTTTCTCCTTCGAGCTCGGAAGGCATGCATCGCAATAGTTCAGTCATGGATACTTTGTTCTTCTTTGATTGGATTCCAAATGTGTGTGGAGGTTGTTGCGTATGTATTTGCTGGTAAATAGATGTGATGACGTCATGTTTGTTTGCATTTTGTTGGTTGCCATTTTCGTTTGGCGAATCCGAAGAAGCAGAAGCGGCATTCCGGTCTTGGGAGCTCGAAGATATCTTTGGATTATGTTTCATTACAGGAAACTTTTTCCCGTATTCACGTTGGGCTTTAGGAGTGATGCATCCATGTTTCAGTGCTTGGCGATTGGTTGCGGGAAAGCTTTGCATCGAGCAAGGTGGTTTTGACGGATCGGCTTGAGCCCAACTTTGAAGCACTGAATGGACATGGAATTGTATATAATTCACGACAGTTTGAATGCATTCAATGGTATTGTGTGAGAAAATTGAGTGACAGATGTACTGCCTTTCCGCTCGTACTTCACAAGCACTAACGGAGAATAACAACACAAAAGAGTTGTCTCACCTTTTCCTGCTCCTTCTTTGTCGAATTTGTTTTCGATTCCGTAAACAAAATCAGTATCTGGAAGAGCGTACGCTGAAGACTTGACTTTTCCCACTGTATTTTTAATCATGGTGACTCTTTTGTTTTTGCTCATCATTGACTTGTTGTTGCTACCGCCATTAATATGATCGTTGTGTGCATTGTTGCCGGAAGCATTCACGAAAAAGGGGACTTCGCCAAATCCGGATGCAAATTCCATTGTTTCGATCTTTCTGCGCGGGAATATCTCCTGTCTACTATTGGTGGGGTCGCTTCAGAAGAATCATCCGTTGCACGCCAATGATGAGCATCGCATTTTATCAAAACGCAATCGAGTTCAAATAAATAAAAACGATAGAAAATGATGTGAAGTCGAAAGGAGGATTATTTAGACAGAAAACGTTGCGATGCGATTGGTTTGATCGTTTGATGTTTATGAACGGTGTGATTCATCATTCGAAACAAGGATGATGAATCGAAATGACGCGCGATCAACTGGGAATCGGTGTAAATATTTTGGTTTTCAAATTTCAAATGAAAAAAAGAGCAATAAATTATGAAGGCCCCCATTGAGTCAAAAAGTAATTATCATTTTAATCGAAGATGACGTCTCAAAGATCGAAAGGACTTGATAACTTCCAGCGATTCGTCCAAGATCAGACGGGTTGGACGATATTATTCATTCTTTCTCATGTTTTGTTTTGGTCGTTTGGCTATCCCGATGTAAGTAGTTTTTCTATCGATGAGTGTTTTGGTGTTGATGGTCGGGGAAAGCAAATGTGGAACCGTGTGCAATTGGTAGAAATTACGAGCTCGCGCTTCTGATAGTTCCTGATCAAAGTGCTATTCAACGTGTAAGAATTTCGTATGTATATCATTCCGAGCGTACATCGGGCAGGGCCATGATTTTGGTCAAATCATCATAGTTTCAGTCAATCTCAATGTGTCCCCATCTTCTTGATCTTTCTCCTCTCGATGATTTTAAATGCATATTCGGTCTTTGGCGTCCAATTTAGCTGGAGCAATATGGCTACCAAGAGGACAAGCAAGATCCTCGGCGAGGAAATTATCCATCAGGTCCGGAAGGTGAGCGTTGTTCCAATGTTTTATCATCTTTTCGGCTACCATAATGCATGCGCAGTGGCATTACAACATATATATATCTAGGAGTACCCATTACCATACCATCAACCGGTCTTCAACTTTTCGCCGTCTCATTGCCTCGCCACGCAACGCAACGCATTTCTTTTTGCATGCGTATTCGAACCAGGTTCGGGAGTAGTTCCAGTTTCATTGGCGAGTGTGATTGTATTCTCGTTGATTTGGTTTACGAAGGTCTTTTTTGCGCTACGGGGCAGTTTCGTTGCCCATTCGGATTAGAAATAGACGTTGCATGTTGCATGTTGATGTTGATGGATGCGACGCACAAAAAATAATATGGATTCGACCTTCTCTTTTTCTCTGGATCGAACGAGCTCGCTTCCGGAGGTTGTATTTATCTCGCTCAGGGTCTCGCTTACGTCATACGCTCCTTGGTTGTCCGAACAATTTGACTGACTCAGTGATGACTCACGCACTGTCGGACAGATATAATAAAAAAATGAGAGAACGTCACAATCAACAAGGAATGCCTTGTGAAACTACTTGAGTAAAATGGCACCATAAAAAGTTCACAATTATGCGTATAAACAAAGCCACCAGCATCTCTCTATTTCATTTTAGATAGGGTTAGAATAATAATGTGAGTCGACGAAAGCAAAGCACTTCCTTTCAAGCAGCGCCTTGCAACTCCCGAGCGGATTATGGTGTTTTCATCGTCGTCATAGTATTACGTGTCATGCTGTTTGTCTTTTAGTATTGTCAATTATTCTCGACGCGTCAAGGAATAATCGCCTGCATACTATCTGCATTATATAATGCTCAGTGAGTGGGCGTGTCGGCATCTCAGTACTGTAAGTTTCTTGGTGCGGTTGTGCGTGGCTTGAGATCACGCCATTAGCGGGATGGCGGAACGCGGAACGATGACGCCCGCCTATCCTCGACAAAGAACAAATAATCAAACAACCGTCAAAATTTCGCAGTCGTTGTTTCTTTGTGGAGGTTGCGCGTGTCCATGGCAGAGGAGGAGAAGATTCCAATGCAACAACCTTTTGTCGTGTCGACTTCTTGTGCGCTTGATTGGTGAAAATAATGAAGGAAGGTATGCGACGAGAATAGTCGAATATTATAATTTCTTCAGGTGGTTTCTTGAGGAAAGAATTTCAAGGACGCCGGCGACGATCTTTTTGCTCTCTTTGTGGAACAATTTTTTTAGTGGAAGTTAACGATCTCGATGAAAATGATATGAGGAAGTGTTGGCAAACTGGGATAAAATCGGATGGGCATTTTCTGGATGTACTTACGCAATTATTACACTTATCAGATTGGCAATCGACAGGAGAAAGGAAGGAAGCACATATTTTTACAATTATGCTCATCTTACTATGTCCTTAGTCTCTGCATTTTACATCTGCTCTTTTTTGATCGACTTTTGAAGTATTAATTTCATGAATGTACCGATTATTCTCATCACTCATTTTTTGTTCTCGTTATACCATTGTTTACATCGTGTTCTGAATAGCATTGCTCAATTAGATCACAATACAGTTCAATAACGCACTAATTTCACAACCATGAAATTCCTTGCGCTAACAACGGCATTGGCTTCATTCCAATTTCAATACGAGACCTGCCTCGCCTTTTCGCCCACCCTCCCACAAAAATCAGTCACTGCCACAACCACTGCCCGCAATGGAGTCTCCGATGCCGAAGTCGATCGTCTATTCGATAAATACGACGCAGACTCTAATGGATCCATCGACAGGGAAGAATTCCGCGCCGTCGTCCAGAAAATGAAATCTTCCTCCAGTCGACGCGAAATCCTTTCCGTCGCCGCAGCCACGTTCGGATCCCTCTTTGTTGCCGAATCATCCAACACATTTCAATGGGCTCAAAAAACGTTCCGTTCCAGTTACATCGAACCAGCAGCTGAGTTTTCGCAGCAGGTGCAGTTTCCAACGGCATTGCTTTCTGGAGATGCTGATCGCGCGATTGCCAAAACATTGAAAGCGAGGGGGTTCACTCCGGAGAATACTCTTTTCGGACACTCCATTTGTCCGGATGAGGTGAATAATCGAAAGGAGCAGCTCATACCTCTCATGACGAATCGGTGGCAGGAGGGATTCACTTTGGGAGGATTGGCGGGACTACCATTTGCTGGTAAATCGGGATTTGGTGCCTATTTGCATCATGTTCCTGAGAATGGAAAGCTGCTCGTGATATTTGCACCCCATGTTGGGATTGGTCCCCAAGGACGTGTCGGAGCCCTTCAGAGAGATTTTCAGCCCAATGTGTCGAGCGCATGCGGTGCCGCGGTGGGTGCCTACAAGGAACTGCAGAAGAAACAGACTGTCCCATCCGACCCGCTCACAGTTCTTGACACTGTCACCGAGGGAGAACAAAATACGCAATTTGACCCGCAGTTGGAAAAGATTGTGCAGCTTCTTGCTCCCCGTCTCGAGGGCATTGATGATAGTGCTGATTCCATTGCGTTTGTTACATATCAAATGTATGGGTTAATTCGGGAGCTCATGTATGGCATCGTTGAAGCTAATGAGGATTTGTTTGACAATGCAAACGAGATTGCATTGGTTGGAGGTATTATGATCAATCGACGTTTGGGCGGAGACTTTTTCCAGCCCCTCAGCTTTGAAACTTTGACCGGCAGGGGAAATAAGCCAGTGGATCTATTTGAGGAAACTTTTGGTGAAAAGCCTGACCTTCTTCCCCTTCTTGGAAATGAAAAATCTGTATCACGGATATTCGCTTCTTCTATCGGTGGCAAGTAAACAATTATATTTTATGTTCTAAACTTGTATTTATTGTTATTATAAAAATGAATTAAATCATATGAATGTTTCATACATTATGCATGTTTTGATATGGTGGCTTTGTTTTTATTTTATTCAACTTTTGTTACATATATTCGTGTGTTGTGTAGTAATGAAGATGACATTCTGATTGCTTTGTTGTCAGCTATTCATCCTTCTGCCGGTTGATGATGGATAGTATTATTTGTTTCGTAAATAAAATGGCAAGTATGCCATGTTTTAAAGTTTCCTGTATGATTGTGCAAAAAAACCATCAAGGCAAATTTCATGGAAGAGAGAGGTGGAATGCCAACTTTATGTTGTGAGTAGATGAAATCCCTGAACATCTGCACAACGTATGGTGCAACGTAGCTGAGATCAGTTGGTGAATGCATTGTTTTTTTGTTTGCTGCAATAACATATTTCATGAAACATGGGCAATGACATTTTACATTTGGCAAAGCAAAAAGTAGATTGTTGTTAAACGATGCAATTGACATTTGTAAGTAGATAACTGAATGGAGCTACTGTACTGTTTGTTCTTAAGATAATAATATTATTTGTATTATGTATGTGTCAGTTCAAATGAAAAAATATTACACAAATATGAATTGTTCCCATAATCGTTTGCTCAAACTGTATTTCTCATTATGTGGCATATATTTTTATTTGTCTATATATTCTTTATTTTATCTACTTACAACTGTTGTCGAAATTATTATGTACATTCTATAATCAAAATTTCTTTGAGTGCACTTCAAGAAAACGAATTCAAAAACTCTTGAAGGTGCATCAAGTAATATATACAATCAATATACTCCCATCTTCCATGTATAAAAACATGCCCGATGAAACCTATCTATACTATTTACATCATGACAAGGCTCGCTTCCTTGACCTTTCTTTCCTCCCTCACCAAACCATCCAATAACATGTCCAACTCGCTCTCTCCCTCTAAATACAAACCAAGCCTCTTTTTCAATTCGCTCAAATTGACTCGATTCAAGGTAACCTTGCCAACCATTTTTCCTTGATGAAAAATGACTCCCGTAGGAACTCCCTCAATCTGCAATAATTCCTTGAGCTCGTTCGTTTCGGGATGCTTGGGCGATAAATTGACGGATGCAAATTGAATGGACGTTTGGTGTTTCAGCTTAGCAGCGAGTCGTTCGTAGGATACGCTTGTTGTTTGGCATACTTTGCACCAGGGTGCGTGGAAACGAACAATGCTCAGTTTATTATTAATATTGGAGGAGGAGGTGGAGGATTGGTCCAAAATGTGGGTTTGATAGTCGGAAATGGTTTCTAGTGAAATGATGGGCGAGGATCTTGTCGTGGCGCGGGTGGATCCAGATGCTGCTTCTCTGGTAAATCCTGGCGTGGTAGCAGTAGCTGCCGCAGCTACCCCGTCATGGTGTTGTTGATCCGTCGTTGACGATGGCGCCTTGGTGAAACGAGCAGCCTTTCGAATGGCCTCGTCGACGTCGACTACATCGTCGTAACTTTTGTAGTGGAGACGCGTGTGGCGTGTTTGAGAACTTGGCGTGAATGCCATTGCATGCATTGGATTTCTAGAGTGGGGCATTGTTAGAGATGCCGTCATGGCGATGGATAGTACGGCTGCTTGCTTGAGATTCATTTTGAAGAAATTATTATTGGGAAAAATAAGTATGGTGCAAGTAATAATGTGATTGAGCAGAAATTGTCGTTCGCTCGCTTTTATGGAAAATTGTCTTGATTGAGAAGACGAAGAAATTATTCTTCTTTAGCGGAGGTCGGACCATGGGACAATGACGATGCCGATAATGTTTCAAGAGATCACGTTAGCAATAACAAGGGCGCATGGGCTTGTGGTATCGAAGTACCTTATTGTAGTACTAACTACTTTTGTTGCGTGAATGATCGGACAATGAAGCAGATCAATCAGGAGAAGACAATAAATAATAAAATTATTATTGCGGGCGGTGAGAATTTTTGATCGGCCGGCATGGCTGGGCTTGGAATGTTATGGAATTTGTTCCTCTTTATTAGTATCATACAGTATCGTACCATATGTCATACTTACAATACTGCATAGCAATGTTCCCATGAGGTTCCATCCCATGCATAATAATGTTCCGGCTCTCGGCACGAAAGAAGGAAAATAGGAGTATGTATTTTAGATAGATGATAGTACTCTAGAGTACCTACGATACTACTTCAAGCATAATATTATTATATAGTATATATTTTTTTGTATTGTGTAGTAGTAGTAATAATAAGAATTGATTAAAACATCATAATATGTACATACGTATGTATCTACGTACTGGGGTAGGAGTATCAAAGGTGGACTTGGTGGTCAACTTTTTCGAAAAAGCTTGGGCATGTTAAAAGCTCGCTCTCTCTCTCTCTCTCTCTTTCTCTCCATAGAGAGAGATAGAGTAAGAAAAAATGACTTGGCTAGAGTCAAAGAGTGAAAGAGTGTCTTTTGTGTCACGGACATAAGAGATCACTTCTTCACAACATCATCATCATCATAATAATAATATTATTACATAGGTACTATAGAAGAGTACATACTACTCCCATACAATACAACATCATCATCATGATCTATCTACGCCTTGCCGGCATTCGGTCTTAAGACTCCTACATAATAATATGGTACCATACCGTACTATGATTATTTCACGTCAGAATGGTACTGCGTTGTAATACCAAATACTACTACACGCAAGTAGTAGGTACTAGATTGGGCGGTGCTCGAGATGGGTGAGAATTTAAATAATGGTGAAGCCCAAAAGATATGTGCTCCATGTGAGGATCGAACTCACGACCTCAGGATTATGAGACCTGCGCTCTACCAACTGAGCTAACGGAGCGTTTCCGATACTGCAAATGAAAACCAGCAACATTTATATTTTTTGCATACTGTGTTTTCCTCAATCAAAAAATAATTTGGACTGCCATTATTATTCTTTTGTGTGTTGTGATGTGCATGCTTCACCAGGTTATTTCTGCCTCCATCCTCCTTCATCTAGCCTATCTGCCTGCACTGCTGCTAGATATGGTGCATAATGAATTGTTTTTGTCATACTATGTCGTATTTTCATGCATATTATTTCACTGATCTTTCTCTGAAACTGAAAGGTATTGAACTCTCGTGCAACGTGTAACCTCGATCCTCAACAAAAGCCAAAGTAAAATAATATACAATAGTCATAATTCCCCAACCCCAAACAAACACCAAATAAATGTAACTTGTCATGTGTGACAATGGAGAGAAGGGTGTGTTTCTTTATCGTGGGGCGGTTTTGAACCACACTGTCTGTGCGTGGTTTTCACGCAAGGATCAAGGATTTGTTAGTATTACGAATGAAGTTTTGAAGCAAACATAACGTGATTTCCTTCCTCCCTAAAAAAGGAATGTTTAGATCTGGATTGCATATGAAATAGGTCTTCAGTGTCCATTAAATAAATGTCGAGGACCTTTCAAGAAAAAAGAGAGAAGGTTGAAATAAGATGGTTTTTTAGGGTGACACACGTGCTATGTGAAATGGACACTTGGTCTGTCCGTAGCTCATCGTGCGTTAATTTTGCTAGCTATCAAAAGCGTACTTTCTCCCCTCTTTTAAAAATCAAATATTACGATATGGATTAAATATGAAATAGGTCCTCAATCTACATTAATACAGAGTGAGGACCTATCTCGTATTTAATCCAGATCGTAATATTCGATTTTTAAAATAGGGGAGAAAATACGCTTAACGTTTGGTTCGGATCGTTGATTGCCTATTAAAATCTCGAATCACGTGTAAAAATGACAGACAGACAAAGTGTCCAAAAGTTTGTCACCCTAAAAAACTCATGATAAATATTTTTCATTTAGTGGAGAAAACATGCTTTCAATAGCTCATGAAATGAAGTTGTGAGAACGAAGGACATAACAGAGTGTCTATTTTAATTGTTGGATGTGTGTTCTGAGGAAAAATCACTTTAATTCGCGGGGGTTTTCCCTTTTTTTGGCTGATTTTCAAATTTGGTATCTGTTCACATATGCATTTCTTGTATGTTTCAATTTTGAGGGGATACAGTATTTTATACATGTTGGTGTTATGATTATGATGCACAACAACAATAGATGATACAGTGTTCCTCTCTTCATTTGTTTTTGGTGTGGTGATTATTGACTGTGCAAGTGCTATAAAATGTCTTTGTCTTTGTCTTACATTCATTAAATATGTCCACAGCCTGGCAATAGTCACTGACATTGGAAATTGGTATTTCAACACCGTGACTGATGCACTATAATAATGATTATAATCATCATTGTCATCGTCATTGTCATTGTCATTGCCATTGTCATCATCATTGGTATCATCATTGGTATCATCATTGGTATCATCATTGTCACGTTTCTTTTTGTCATCAGCAATAATTGCATTGTTATTATCAATAACAATTGTGCTTATACTGTTGCTATACCCCATTTTAGGACATGTGTAAAAAAGGGTTCGGCTCTCATATTTCTTATTAGTTCTTTACAAAATTGTTAAAATGATGTTTACATGGGCACTCTTCAATTAACATTAGTAAGTCATAAACCATGTAACTAAGGTGGAATTGGTTGATCATTTTGCCATCTACATTGCTTAAAGTAGCATTTTGGTGTTGGAGGTTGTCCTGTTCTAACCAATGGTGGTGCTGCAATGCTCCTTAGTTAAATTGTAATTGTAAAATCCTCTCCAAGCATACTAATTTCCAAATTGTTCTGTAGAGTTCAATCAAACTTTTGGTATCTTATTGGCATCAAGGATCAAAACACGTGTGTTAAAGTAAAAGCAGTGCCTAGTGTGGTGTTGAGATCTTTGAGCAATAATAGTGAAAATGAAAAGTAGGTGGATTGTGGTTGTATATTCTATGTTCTGTACTTAACCTGCTACAAACTATCAAACCATCCTTCATACAAGCATCATCACCACCATCATTTCTATGAAGGACCATGCCATCAGACAAGTCATTGTTAACTCTGGCTAACAAACCCTCAAACTCAAACCTTCCTTCAAGTGAGCCATTATCAACTACTCCAAGTTCCAATCCATCAGATAAGCCGAACCTTCCTTCTCCTTCCTCAAGGAGTGAATCATCATCATTTACCAGCTTGCTTTGTCATCATTTTTATGCCATAAGCCATCATTGAATCCAATTACACAGAACTCAAGCACCTCTATCCCTATTCAAGTGAGATATCATTTTGTCTCCAGGCTCTGTGCCCTCCACAAGCCAACATTTTACCTAGTTCTATCCAGTCCTCAAGTAAACTATCAGAGCCGTGTATTCTTGTTCATTTTTCTTGTAGCAAGCCATTAAAAAGTCCCATCTTTCACTGGCCCGAATACATCCGGAATCTGAATATACCATATCCATGAATGTGAGTGTTTTCACACGTAGATTTTTGTTATTGAGCCAAACTAAAGGATTCCATACTTGGTTTCACCAAAATTGGACCATTTACTAGAATTTGTTTCTGCAGCAGAAATAAAGATGTACCTGTGTACATATTTGCTTTTGATTTTGACTAGGGTGTTGTTGCTACCTGTACCTTAAATCTTGGTAATCGTAACTTCTTTTCCTTGGGTTTGTGATGCACTACCTATGCATACAGAGACAGTGGATGTGGATATTGTTTGAACAATTATGAAAAAAATGTGACAAAATCAATGAACTGGACGTGCCCTGAACACTTTTCTTTTGGTCGGGCATGAATTTTCAGGTCAAGAATGGTGGTTGGCATTCGGAGTCCTATGTGCAGGGGGTCATCATGAGTGGCACCTGGCCCCTGGCCACTGAACACTGACATGTCTTTCCAAGTTTGTGTGGTGATAAATAAGACTGATGTCCCTAAAAGGAAAGGAAATTAATTTTGTATGTCTGTCTCTTGTTATCCAGATAGACAAAGTTGTTACACTGCAAATTGCCCACAAATCTAGTCTTATTCGTGAGGTGCAGCATGGCAACAATAATTAATATGAATATAAGTTTTGTCCATTTTGACAGACAGACCAAATTAATTCCCCTTCCTTTTAGGGGCAAATTAACTTTGAAAAAACCTTTTCATATAACAATTATTACAACTCTACTTGATGGAAAATTTAGTTTTAGGTACCCATGTGTAGACATATCATCTCAGTCTCAGGTACGATGCATCATCCCATGTCATAACTTAATCACAAGTGAAATAACACATGCACCAGATACCAAATGAGCCCCAGACCAGACATGTCCAAATGTGTATGTTTTCACTGTATTTTTGGACAAATAAAAAGGAAATTCCTAAATATGGCTTGTTGTTTGGTGGCCCTGCTAGGGTTCTTTTCTGTCTGTCCAGGACACTATTGATGTCGTACTCTTCTTAGGCTTCAGGAATCCACTGCATTCATTTGTCCTTCCTCAGGCAATATATCTTCAATCCCAAAATCCTGGTTGTTCCATCTTCACTTGTAGGTTTCATCCAACAGAGGGTTTTTGTTGGTAGCAAGTGCAACCCAGGATTTGATACACATGGGGGCATGGCTATTGTGAGACCATGTTAGACATGAAAAAATGATAGCATCTTGTTTTTTGTTGTTGTTTGAACCAAACACCCAAATTTAATGCCTCATAAGACAAGTATGTGTTGGCAATAATTATCAGAATTCCATACTGACACACCCCAATACATCATGTGATCCTTTAGGCAGTATTTGATAGTTGGGTCGGGGCCAACTGTATTTTGAAAAAGAAGTATGTGCCGCAAATAATTGTGAGTGCTGTTGTTTGTTGTTATCAAACCTTTTTGGTATTTCAAGAAGGATCTTTGATGGGACTCATTCATTTGAACATGCCCCAATGCAGTGTATGTTTATAATTTATTGTGAGAATTAAAAAACCACATGACACACAAACATGAAATTTGATAAATTGATGGGATGTAGGGAATGCTCAACAAAAAGCCTGATTCTAGTAACATGCATCTTTAATCTCAGGTCGTCCTCCAACTTGTTCATATCACTCATGTCCTCCTACCAAGTCCCTTTGGTAAGTACGAGTACAAAAACAAAACAATGTTCTACCCCATGTTAGTGCAAGGTAATTACATTAAAGTTGTCAAAATGCAAAATGGAAGCAGGTAAAACCATTGAAAAAGTCTGTAAGTAGCATGGGGACACAGACACTAGAGGTGCAATCTGCAAGCACACTTGACTGTACGACATAAATAAAAACTTAATAAAAGATACAGAGAGGCAGAATTGATCCGTAAGAAATTAAAACATACCATGAAATTTTGGACAGACAGACAAGTAGTCAGCTTGTACGTACTATGATTTAGAATTGAGAATAACCACATTATAGTATGGGACTCTGCAGTCCATCAAACATGAGTGTCCTGCAAAAACTGCATGTCTATGGTCCATATCAACTCAAGCACATTGTTACATAAGCATATTACCTATCATTGTTGTTTGACTATAGTTCAAAATATACACAACAAGTTCAACTTTGAACCCCAAGATTGCACTACCTATCACAATGAAACAAAAATATTGACAATGAAAAATCCAAGAATTGGTGGATGCCTTTTGTATGAATGTGGCAGGAATGGTGTATGGTCAGGATGTGATTATGAAGGAGCATATATTATATATTATATAATATATATAGGTAACTAAACTTTTATAGTACACACGTATGGGTCTATTCCTAGGCTATAGAGAGGGTATGGGGTGAGGGAAGGGGTTAAGGATTATTTCTTAGTACATACTGGTGATAGTAGTGCCAATGGTGGGGGTGCTGGTACTCCCTCTGAGGTTGGAGCTAGCATTGGTGACACATATTGTCTTGTTTCCAAAGATAGTGCAGCATGTCATCATTGTTGCGGAAACAGTCATTGGATGACATTGAATGGAGGGGTGACTTAGAATATGAAATGGTCCTACAGAGAAATATAAATGTGGTAAATGAAAATGTAACATGTTGCTTTTGTGGAATGCCATGAGAGAATTCTCTCTATCTCTCTCATCACTATACTCATGACATGTATATTTTGCTCACTTTGGATAATGCAATACAACATCTCCTACTATAACAACTCTGATGTGCAATGTGCATCACCATCACATCCCAGACATAGAACTGGGCAAATATCACCAGCAACTCCCTCCTCTTCCTCTTCTTTGGCTACTTTTGCAAATGCAACTGCTTTTCCCACACATTTATCCTCCTCGCCCCTCCCATCTGTTTTGCACTCAAAAACGTTTCATCAAGGTGGTAATAAAACAGTTGTTTTATATCATTGCCGTTGGTAAATCACCGTGGATATTGCTCAGTTTGTTGCCCATGCCACAGCAGTTGATGACAAGTTTGGATTATGAGAGTGACACGAGGGGTTTGTATGGGGAAATGTTTTGGGCTGTGTGTGTGTGTGTGTGTGTGTGTGTGTGTGTGTGTGTGTGTGTGTGTGTGTG
>JALLAR010000100.1:0-23105 GCA_036939335.1 Conticribra guillardii
GAGGACCTATTTCGTATTTACTCCAGATCGAAATATTCGATTTTTAAAATAGGGGGAAAAATATGCTTTCGATAGCTAGCGAAAGGAATTAAAATTTACGTGCAATGCGTGAAGTGTCCAAATGCGCGCTTGCGCGCGCCACCCTAAAAAAAAACCATCATCAACACAACCTGGCCTAGTACCACTACAGTCTTTACATTTTTTACACGACGGCTGGTGCACTTGGATTCTACACTGCAACCAAGGTCATTGCACCACTTTTTAAAAATGCTGCAAAAATCTCCAGCTCCTCTGCATCCTAATTCTTCTTGTGCTTCTTCTTCAGATTCGTCTCCAACACGGACAATGTCTGTGAAAAACTCTTCATTGAGTGCAAACTGCTTGGATGAAATATTGCAGTGGCACGAGTATTGTGAGTTCGAAAAGATTCAATCTAAGTTTTTGGCATAGAAATATGAATATATGATACTACTACAATTGCTGCAAATAGAGAAAATCCTTACCTTGTTTTGCCCAATATCTTCCTTGTTCAATTAGGGAACAACACCCTGGCCTCAGAGATTTGCAGAGCACAAGCATCAGCACCATGCTCTGCATCAGATGCAATGTATGTATCCACAAGTAGGCATATGTCATCCTCCCCACCATGGGTGCGAATTTTGCCCCATTTGATGCTGTCACTGGCTGAAGTGCCATATCAATGAGGAAAATCATGATGTTGATGTAAGATAGCTTCATCCTGGTTGAGTTGAGGGAAATGAGCAGAGAGAATGAGAATTCTGTTGTCTGTGATTTTGCAATCCAAATTGAAACCAATTGCTTTGCACACAGATGGCTTCATCAGGAAAATATGATTTTCATTAGGTTCTCTTTTGTGTGTTGCTTAACTACTTGTTGTGTTTCTCTCCATGCCTGTGCTGTGTGCTGATTGCTCTCATGATTTATAAAAACTACACAAAAAATATTATACTATAATTCTAATTCACCATTGTACTTTTAATGCATCACTTCATTATTAACATACTTCTCATTCCCATCTTGAAACTCAGGCATGTATGTCGAATGAATACCAATGGATCGATACACATCCAACAAATACTCATCCTTCAATGACATGAGCCCTTCATACGAAACAGCCAGTGCCCTTGCTGGTTCTCCATTCCTTTCGAATCTGTCTCTCTTGCCATACTTGTCCAGTGCCTCCCCCATGATTTCTCTCGCTTTGGCACTTTCACGAATAGCCGCGCTCTCATCTCCCTTGCCCTTGCAATGAACGCGCATTTTACCAGCATGAGAAATTGTTTGATCTCGTATTGATATAATGGCAGTGATGTCTACTCCACGAGAGAGATACCATTCGATATGAGAGGAGATGTTGATGAAAAAGCGGCGGGGGTAGAGTGCGTATCCCGCATGGGGACCCACGCCACATTTGGCTCCACAGGTCCAAACTGGCGATGATGAGGATGATGACGACGATGAATTTGTTTGCGTGCCATCTTCCGACTTGACATTCCAAACCCTATTTCGATTATTCCAACCCGAAATATGCAATTCCTCGCGACACACCTCCGGAGCCAAGGTCCTCGCCCTCGATGGCCAATTCACCTCATGCTCAAATCGAAAGCACCTTTCCGGCACCAGTGCATCCACAACCTCTGTCTTTTGTGCATACTGTGCATCGCAATTCCAACTGGGCCTACTCCACACTCCCCATGGCAATGACATGTGTTGTATTTCGATGGTGCCATCGGGAGACGTGGCACGTTTGGCAACGGTGCGTTCGACAATGGTGCGGCCGGGGTTGCCATGACGGTCGAAGGGGAGGGTGACGTGGGTTCCATTGGGGGGGAAGGCACCGGCGGCGATGCCGAGGGTGGTGGCGAGGAAGGTGGATCCGGAGGATTCGGTGCCGAATATATGGCGATGATTCGTTTTGGTAATATGGATGATTTTGATGCTGGTGTTGCATGTCTGGAAATAGAAACACCGTCATGAAGCAGCACGGACGATGATTCTTTGGAGGCCACATGATCAGACACAGCAAGATCTGTAGTAGTAGTCGCCAATGATGGAACAACAATGGCTACATTCAGAGATTTCGTCAGGTAGGACATCATGATCCCAATGTATATTCCAGGGGTTGCAAGCCCAATAGGACATGGCGGGGTCCATGTCGGAGCAGACGCGATGGCTGTGCTGGACGATGGTTGGTCTTCATGCTGTCAAGAGAAGGAACGGCCGGTGGCCATCACTCTTTTGCTATAAAGGGGTGTTCATTGAATTAGGTATTTCATGGTGGCGAGCTGTAGCGAGATGTTGTACCAATCTCTTGGTGCCGAAACCATTATTTCTTATTTCATCTTTTTTTTTACTATGCAAGAAGGGTTTGTGACTGATTTTGCGCTGGCCAGACGATAATATTAAATCGGGCATATACCACAATTTTATTGTGAATGCCTACGTAGCCCCCCCAATTCATTTTGAATATTAATTATCAAATGATTCTCGTGCCCCCGTTTCGCAAAAGATCCCCCGCTTTCATGATCACACTCCACCTCCTCACAATCTTCTCATTCCTGCCTCATTCGCTGACTTTCGCTGACGACCATGTTGGAAACGGAAACGTGAAGAGTTGTAAATCACACACACACACACAAGACAGCATACTACATCGTGCTGCTAACAACTAAGGATTGGACAACAACTACCACGGAGAAATTTCGGCATTCCATAACCAGAAAGCAGCTGCAACAGCAACAGCAACGCCATGTCCGAATCCACTCCAGACCAAAACGCACCAAACATGATCAATGACAACGGCAACAATAATAATACCATCAATGCCACCACCAATGCATCCGCCACATTCACTGCAGTAGCAGGTGCCAACGATGGCAATGGCCATAACAACAATAACAACAACACGGCATTATCATCCTTCACAACAACAACGAGTAGTACCACCCCCACAACCAACCCCACTGGCTCCCCACCAGGCTCCTCCCCCGGAATGGTCATGCGATCCGGCCGACGGAAGAAACGCCGTGGAGCTTCTTTGGGAAATGATGCATCGGCGTCGTCCGCCACTTCCGAACAGGGCAGCATTGGTGTTGGTGGTGGTGGTGTTGGTGGTGTAGTAGGATTAGCAGCTGCGACGGAGGCGGCGACGCCCACGCCGAGAAAGCCGGCCAAGAGGAGCAAGCTTCGTCATTTGGATCACGAGAAATATAATGGCGATAATGACGGTAATGACGACGGCAATGAGTTGAAAAAGAGGGAGGGTGAAAAGGGTGAGGAGGAGGATGTGGATATGGAGGTGGAAAAGGTGCAAGTGGAGACACAGGGCGTGACCAATGCCACTGCTACCACTGCTGATGCTACTGCTGCTGCTGTGGGTGCCAATGGCGATAACTTAGAGGATTTCACACCCCGTAGAAAAATGATTGCGGGATGGGAAGGTATGAAGCGCAAAGTGGAGGGATTGCTTGCCAGAGAGGAGGATAGATTGAATGTTATTAACGAGGGTGAAGGAAAGGATGCGGAAATGGAGGATGCTCATGCTCGTGAGGAGGAGATGGAAAAGGAGGAAGAAGAAGAGCAAGATGGGGAGGAACACCAAATGAATGCTGGTGGAGTTATGCAAACTGATGCAACTAATGATGGATCCAATCAAAACATCAACACTGCTACTTCTGCTGCTACTGCTACCTCTGCAACACCAACGGAAGCAACAGCACAATCACCGGTAGTAGCAGCGGCATCCTCCCTCCTCCGTCTCGTTACCACCAATGGACTACGACTCCCTTCCCAACATACACCCCAACCGCCCAAGACTCCTGCCATTCCAACCAATGGATCAGATGGTACGTCCAATGCCCAACCTCCTCCATCGGGGGGACGGCGTCTCGTGTTTGATACTACTGCTCATGCACCTATTATTGGCCAAGGCGGAATGACGAGGGCGCAGCAGCTTCATCAGCAGAGGGAAGAGCAGCAGCAACAACAGCAACAGCAACAGCAACAGCGAAGGTTGGTATTGCAGGACCAAACTCAACAGCAACCACCACAAAAAAATCAAAATGAAAACCAACCGCCATCCCCACCCCCACCACAAAGATATCCACTCCTCTTTATTGATCAATTCACGAGTACCTTCTCCAAGGATGTGAAATTGTATACCAAGACTTGGTGCATTGTGTTGTTTTCATTGTATGGGCTGTTTATCATGGCAAGCATGATGGGTAGTAATGAGGAGGCTTCCGGTAGCAGAAGTAGCAGTATATTGTCCACGTGGAATTTGCGTGAGCAGAGTATGAAATTAAGTGCATTGTATGGAATTGATGTGAGAAGTAGTGGTATTGACGCTGATGAGAAGGAGATGAATGGCAATATAATCATGGGCGATGGCAATGCCACAGAAATCACCATTGAGGATGAAACAATAAATGATGGTGATGATGAACCGCCCGCCGAAGAAATAATTGTGGAAGTGTCCGATCCTACACTTCTTCAACAAGCCAAGGCTAAATTACGCGCTCAGCGAATGAATGAACACAAGATTCAAAAATTTGATGCGGCCATTGCACAGGTTCAGGCAGAGTTGGATCTGTTGAATACTGTGTCGGAGGAGTGGAAGTCGTTGTTGCCGGATGTGCATGCCATGGTGTCTTCCTCTGGAGAATCATCATTGTCATCGATGACATCATCTGGTTCTGACTACAATGTTGATGTATACAATGAAAGATTCCAATTTTTTTATTCCAGCCTTGAGAAAAAATGGGAAAAACTCAATGCATGGGAGGAGGCATTGTTTGAGGCCGAAGAAGCTGCAGAACTACTTATGAATGGTGAGCTGAGTATTGTGGAGTTTAATGAAGTATTGAGGGGCTTGTCAAAGGCATCAATGGTACCTGCATCTTCAACTTTGTTGGATGTGTCCAAAATTCATTTGCCTGGAGAGGGATGCAAAGGATCCGACTACATTATTCCAGAGAAAGAGGATACTATTATTGAAGATGACAACGAGGAGGACGAAGAAGA
Organism: Conticribra guillardii; assembly: GCA_036939335.1. Classification (NCBI taxonomy): domain Eukaryota; phylum Bacillariophyta; class Thalassiosirophyceae; order Thalassiosirales; family Thalassiosiraceae; genus Conticribra; species Conticribra guillardii. The sequence continues at coordinate 5,044 of JALLAR010000100.1, forward strand.
GGTTGCAGTTGTAGGAGGTATGGATGTTAATGCACTTGACTTTGCAAGTGATACTCCCGTGCAATTTAAAGATGCACAAACTGCACGTGACAATCTCTTGAATTTGGCACAATCCACGGCAGAGGCATTGATTGCTCCCAATGGTCCTTCTGCTACCCACGCCTTACGATGGGTGCAGCAAATCCTGAAAGAAGAATGTAAAAAGCAAGGGGTGGATAGTCATCTTCCATTGAACCATGAACCTATTGGTCTAGATACGACAAAAACTCTTACATCTACCGACGGGTACACTGCTGGGAATGCCATGGTTGATATTGATCGACTCTTGGAGATTGAAGACGCTGATCGTACCGGAAAGTTCGACTATGCATCTGTTGTCCATGGTGCCCGAGTCTTGCGACGAGGACCATATGCGACATCGTTATCTTTGTATGAAACTCTGCCCCTCCTTAATCGTGTATTGGCCTACACAAAATTACGGTTCTACGGCCATCCTCCCGAAGTAGCACTTCGTCCTTCAGGGCCCATTCACGCCAGAGGGCAATGTTGGTCCTTTCAAAACGAATGGTCTAATGGCCTCTCAAGTAATCGACGTGGCATATCACGGGATGGAATTCGGGGAGATTATGCCACGTTGACAGTGAGTTTGGCGTCGGCTGCATTTGTGTCTGAGATGGTGCTGGAACATCTTTCTTCAAACTTGACGTCGAATAATTCGGAAACAGCTGTGAAAGACTTTCGGGTGGTGGGCTATGAGGATGGACGGGCGTTTGGCGAGCCTTGGGAATTGGGGACATTTCAGTACGAATTGAATGGTGAGTATTTTTTTTTAAGTCAGCGAATCAATTTATCATATTATGTATTCTTTGCTGAGTTTGCGAAAAATTCTTCCCATCGTTATTTATCCACTTACTTGTTAATTTGTTTTGTTTAATACCATCAACCTTTGAGCAGCACCATTTGGCATGCAAGTGTTCAAAATACCAGCCACTGTAGATGGCTTTGATGTGCCCAAATTGAAGGCTATTTCTCTTGCGGTGGACTCTAATTGGGGGGCAGACTACTCTTGCCTTTATCGATTCCGTGTCCATGGGGCTTAGAGCAAAGGGGGTTTGTTTTTGACAGATGCATCTTTGATGGTTATTTATCAAGAAACTGGCTATTCTATAAAATGCATCTGGAGGTGTTGGTATTTATAATTGCATCAGCTATGTTAAATCAAGAAAGTGACATGTGCCCATCGTGTGTTGTGATGTATCTAAGTTAAAGATAGAGACAAATCAGAATATATTGAGCGAGCAGTGCATTTTATTAATATTCCTCATTAATGATCATCTAAGGTCTGGGTGTCAAAGCTAAAGAATGTGTTGATACATTCACAGTTGGAGTGAACGGCAAATAAGAATAATAACCTCTTCCACAAAAAACACAAAAAGAAGAAGGATGTGACGCTAGCCAACAATTAGAGGCTCCAATACCGGAAAATTTATTCCAACACAAATCTGAATCTCCATGCAATGCATTTGGGTTAATTGAGGTTGTTGTTTTTCTCTTGGATTTTTTTCAGCTCAATTCATAACGTAAGCCATTTGAATTGCGCATGGAGTCTCACAAATTACATGTCATCTAGAGGTTAAAATCATACGCATCATCTTATTGCATTTCCTTCGGATTTCCAATATAATATTTAATAATGTTCATAGTTTTAATTCACATCAATCATTTTTTTTTCATTGTATAGGATTGCACAGATATCGATAAAAATTAGGATATTTGTTGTTCCTTGAATTCAGAATATTTCGTGGCCAGTGTTAATAAAGATAGTAATGCCAAGTAAGCTCCTCCAGAACTTTCCACGACGCAACAAAACCTTCAGGAAAAGTTACTAAATCACCAGCATTGACAACCACTGGAATACCTGTCGATTGAGGAATAATTTCCAGTTTCCCAGATATCATATAGCTTAGTTCCCCATATGGCATTTCTTTGTCTGCCACTTGATTCCCCACGGCCCATTTTGGTTTATCACCCGTCGTCCATGTCGGCCAATGTTTGACATCCAGATCGGATAATTCCGACTCGGTCGCCGCGTGCACATCGAACTCAAGGCTCAGCACCCTTGGGCCATTATTATTTGCAGAGGTGTTGTTTGGATCTCCTCCAGATTCGGAATATTTCTCGGGCCAGCCTTCGACGGCAGGATGGAGCTGTCCTTCGTCATCTGCGGCTGTCGATTGCAACGACGCTGTCGAGCGCGTGATGAAGCTACATGTGTTGGTGGAAGGCGTTAGAAATGCTGACGATCCGCTGAGAAGCAGTGCCAGGAGCGCCAAAGTATTATTATGTGAACGAATCATCTTATCTTGCGTAGTGGAGTCGGTAGTTATTATTTTTTTATTGTGCTCTCGGTGAAGTACTACAGACCGTTGATTTTGTCATTTCTTTTGCGCGCCAACAAGCAAAAGAGCGAGCGAGCGCGCTCATAATATCGCGGATCGCGGATCGCGGCGACAAAAAATCAGATCGCGACGATGGCGATGGAGGCCAGAGTCTTATCTCTTCTTATTATCGTTGCCACGATCAATTATCCATTTAGCGCATCTTTCATTAGACACTCTCTGAAGCATACCATTGGCGGTAAATGTCACAGAACATCATCACATTCTATTTTTTACCCTAATATCTACATTTTCGACCCGTCGGCCGTAAACTTCGCTGATCGTCAAAAAGGACTAATAGCCAACAAGGATAGAACACGAATAGAATTGTAAGATGGAGTCTTTAGAGCCTGTCATGGGGCATATTCTGAGTTTCTTGTGCGGTCCGAGCCTAGGGGATTGTGTATCCAATCTTCTCCGATGTGAGCGTGTGTGCAAGTGGTTCAAAAGTGTCGTTGCTGATGACAAGCTGTGGGGATATTTTTGGAGTGCTGCGAATAGGCCGTGGCGAACAGTCCCAATTTATGGTCCAATACGAATTGATGAGACGGGTTCGGATATTCCTAACAGCTATTATGATAGTAGGTTCAATAGCTGGAGAGGAATTTCAATGTGGAATAGTTCTTTCGTTAGGGCTTTTAAATACGTCAAAAAAATTCATAGTGAGAACTACACATATGGATTTCATAATGAATCGAGCATTGCATTCACCCTTGCGCGTTATATATTTCGGCAAAAAATCTGGCCGGACTTAATGAGCAGCAGCAAGCCAGAAATAGACGAATTGGTTCAGACTCAGGGTGAAGCACGGCGTATTGACGGGCATTTTCACATAAGACCAGAATTGGTTTTAAGGGAAGATTCAGCGGAAATGCTGTTCACTCTTGTTGGGGAACATCTTATGGGTGTGATACAATCCTCATATCAGGTTGAAGTGTATGGTATTGAAGAGCACTCGAACAATGGCGATGCTTTGCCAGTATTGGACAAAATGTCGATGAGACTCGTTTATTCCCTAAAGAATAATGACAGCGTCAGTGTTGCAGAGATTGATCTTTCTCACTTGAGCTTAGAAGAATCCCATCAGTTTGACAGTCTCATTCGCAAAATTGCTTACAGATCCGGGGTAGTAATGCTAAATAGCAGTGGGTATGATTGCGCAAAAAACAATCTACTGCGAAATTCTCTTCAGAGTCTTGAACGATGCATGGTAGAAATGATTTGCGACGAACCGTTGCAGAATGCCAAGGACAAAAGGACTATATCTACACGTTCTGATGCATTCCATGTTCATCCTGATGTGAGAGTACTGTTGCAACCAGACAGAGTGGTCTTCTTGCCAGTACCTGCTCAATTTCAAAATTCGATGCAGAGAAGCACTGGCTATTTCACGAAAAGGTATCAAGTATATGGTGTCGAGCAAACTACTTTGGAACTTGAAGATTTGAGTCAATATTATTCCATTGAAGATGAAAATGAAGATAAAAATGGAGACGAAAAGGAAGCTGCTGAGGACAGTGAATTAATGGATATTGATTATGCATGTGCCAATGATGTTGAGGAACTGCTGCTTGAAGATAAGGAAATAAATGAATTTGTTGGTGAAATTGACACTATAAATGAGAAGATATCTACTCTAAGATCAGGTTTGTCAAGTAAGGGGAGACTTGATCTTCAAAAACTTGACAACATTATTGATTCACTGGTGTCAATGCGCACAGCCGCTTCAGTGGAGGAAAACTAGATACCATTCTCGTGGCATTATCGGGGTATTCTTTCTACTAGAGAGGTTATTGTACGAAAGGAAAAACGAGGTATGCAACATAAAAATCATTCCCAATGTATTTTATGATGATTCTCCTAACTGAGTAAAGGAAGTCGAGCAATTTGAGTCGAGCAGACACTTATGGTGCATTTTATGCCCGTAGTACTGAGCCCCCGTTTGATGTGTGTATCTCACTTCTAACTTACAAGTAGATCTATTTACAAGGAAATGTTTTGTATGATAAAGAGACTCGCAGCAATTGTTGTTGAATTATTTTGAGTAGCTCAGCATTCCCAAGCAATACTTCTCTAAACATTGTAGAGATCTGATGCAAATGCTATCTTCAAGCCACTTGGTTTGAATAACAGGCAATTTCAAAATCCCCTCATTTCTTCTTTGTTTATCATCGCTATGCAACACAGTCATGCTATTTTCATGTGGCCTCTTTTTTGTAATGCACTTTATCTCCAAGTCCTTCTTATTCCAATGTTCAATTGACCACTTCGCACCAGTCTTCCGTTTGGGGTAACTATTCAAGTCCTTTACTACCTGGTCCAAATGAACCTCGTCTGGAACTAGAAGTATATTCGCCTGCATTAATGCATCGCTTGATGCATCCGTAGATATCCTTCCTCCACAGAATTCCACTAGGGAAATTATCTAAATATTTGATGTCGTATTTAGAAAGAATAGTGTCGATTCAAAAAGTTAGATGAGACATAAGGTGCGAAACCTATCCAATAACATAGCCCGGGCAATGTGAATTGTGCACTATTTCATACCTGAACACTCGACAATGCCTGCGTTTTCGCTCGAAGTTGTGACTTGGTATACTTTCTGCTGATGAAGTTGCTTTCTAATGAGGATTCGGATATTTGGCATGACTGGATCAGCCCAAACGTCAATCCACTTAATATGCTACGATATAGAGGGTTATGATGTCGCCGCTGCAGTGACCTAGCCTTTGTCGCGACAATGTCAACACTATCGCTCCCGTTAGCATCCTGTTCGCACTCATGCATTCGGAAGCTCAAAGCGTTGTATGTATCTACATCTCCCCATACTTCGTATGAAGCGCAATCCATCCAACTCCCAGCACTGTGTGAATCAATAAGCCATCGAGCATCAATGATACGAGCTCCTAATGCCATGGCTTTCACGTATTCGTAAGATCGGAAACAAATTGGAATTGTTTTTCGTGTTAAGGTTCCGTCTGTTCGCTGAAAAAACATTATGAGCACACAATCGTCAGAAATAGTCATGAACAACTTTCATTGGGTCTAGAAAACAAAATTTAATGATTTCTTACCAGTGCATTCGAATCAGCATGAAATGCTGGTCTATCCATAGCATGCACCACCAATATAGTAGGAAATGGTGCAAATAACGCAACACATTGTGATTGTGAATCGGTGTGGTTCGATTCTGCCACCGCCTTCTTGTTAATAGGGATACTGCATATTCCGCTCACAACTTGGCAGAGACCTTGCTCATGCATTGCCTTCAATGAACTTGCTTCAACTGAATCAAGTACATTGTATGCTATATACATTTGCCGGAGCGCTGATAATGCAGGGTTGCTTTTCCTGCTGACACTACTCTTTGATCTCGGGTGAGATTTTTCAATAGGAGGATAAATCTTTCCCCGACAAATGTCGTCATTCTGGTGCACTTCAGGAAGTAACTCAGTTTATTCTTGGGCATCATTAGATTCATTCTCCTTCTCGATGCAAAGTTCGGAGTTAAAACCTGGAACTGCACCCACCTCACATGTTAACGGCGACATGGCTGGTTCCGAATACACGTTCCACGGTCGAATATCTGGCAGAATTCCTCTTTTGCTATCTCGATTTGAAATGGATTCGTGACAATCTTGTAATTGTAACAGTGTGTCATGGTATTTGGCGTCGTGCGTATCTATATGGTTGTTTGTGGTTGTTTGATTGGTCAAGTTCAAAGTTGGATCAATTCGTCCCTTTTTATTAGGTGAGGCACTGACGCATCTAGGTCTAACCCTCTCGGCATCTAATGTCATCAAACACTGCTTCTGGCCTGCGGAATTTTCATTGTGGTTTACTTCGTCAAAATCCTCTACAGTTGATTTTTTAATATGCAAGTCAAGCAATGTCTCAGGCACTTCCGTTTCAGCCATAATGTTTTCATGAAAACGAGCATTATCCTTGTTGGCAGATAGTTTTATATTCTCCAAATCACCTACTCCGATTGATAAAGATTGTTGAATGGTGCTATCACCGTCTTTGCCATCAGTTTTTCCATCTTCTGAATCCATCCCACAATGAACGTGGGAAGACAGGTGATATCCAGTCATTTTCGATTGTTCGCTACTTTTTTCCTCTTCGTCGTAACTACTACTATTTAACCGTGTTGAATATGTATTTAACCGTGTTGAATATGTCCCTGCCACTTTCAATTCAGTGTTCTTCATCGATGGTTGGTTGACATGCAGTGCTTCGTGAGACTCTGACATACCATAATCAATGCTGTTTGTGCAGTCTGCTTTATGGGGCTCCATCATGCCATAGTTGATGCTTTTTGAGTCATCAGAATTGTCATCATTCAATATAACAGGATTTATTGTCAAACAAGTACCCGGGACTTCAGATTCCACAAAAGTTGGTTCTTCTAAAAGCTCTGTCTCGTGATCGAGTAGCGTCCGTCTTAAATTCTTTCTATTGTTGCGGTCTCTGTCAGCACCACTATTACTCTTTGGCGTACCAATTGCTTCGGTAGAGTATGTGTGGTGAACGGAAAATATCTCTCTGTCGAAACTTCCTTCTTGCAGAATAATGTCTGGTGCTAATGGCAAACAAGTACCAGGAACTTCCGACTCGGTCGACTGGTCTTTGCGATTTTGTTGCGATGATAACCCATCACGATGATCCAGTTCAGAATGGTGAGCAAGTGAATTTTCTAAATCATTTTCGCCAGCGTCATCATAGTCATCATCGCGATAACTACTGTGATTTTCATCGTACTCTCTTGAATCTCGAAGTATTTTTGCTGCATCTTCTTCACTCACAGGCAACTCAACTTCACAAAGTTTAACCATCGGTAGTCCTATGGGCAAACAAGTCCCCGGAACTTCCGACTCAAATGATTGGTTTCTATGTTTTGTTTCTGACACTAATTCATCGTGTGTATCAAATGTCGAAAGGGCGGCTAATGAATTATTGTCTATGTCATTTCCATCGGCATCACTGTAGCCATCGTCATCATCGCTGCTGGAGTTTTCATTACACTCATTATCACTTGAATAGTCAACCATTTTCACATCTTTTACACTCACGGGCACTTGCTGAATAATATTTGTTTGAATTATCGCCTTATCGCCACGGAGTGAGTGCTTCATCTGTGTAGATGGGCCTCCCGCCAATTGTTGCAGCATACCCACCAATGTACCCAATTGATTCTCTAGTGCTGTGTGAATTTTTTCAATAGGAAGTATTATCTCCTTCTTTGTATGGATATTATCTTGTTTTTCTTCTTTCTCACATCTTTTGTCTCGATTAAACCGACATGATACCGATCTTGAATGTGACTCCTGCATTAACCACGGAAGAATTGGTGATACATTATTCGAGGGACAGTGGCAAACTGGACAGTGAACCAGGGAAGTATTGTCATTTTTGATGGAAGTGGCGTCAGCTTGTGGTGTGCGTGGATTTTCTGGTGTGTGATGGTTGAAGACTTCATTCTTTGTTATTGCATCGTAGTATTTTTTGTTGGGGCTTTCACCAATTTTAAATAATGTGGTTTCGTTTCCAACGAGACTATTTTTTCGTGCACTATTCCAACATGCCGAGCAAGAAAGATGGCCACATGATTGGGACAAAAGCAAAGGACCGCGGTAATGAATGGAATTTTCGCCATGCGTGTGGAGAGGGAGGTTGTGGTTGCGGTTGCCGTCGTCGTTTTCATCTGGTGGGGATGATGAATATGGGAGACGTCCACAAGATTTGCAAGCGGAAGCCTGTTGGAGTGATGATATAGCGTCTGTTAGCAGTGAGGGTGAAATCATTGTGTGTGATTTCATTAAGACTTCTGCGGTTGAAATGAAAGCGTCACGTTTGATGATAATATTATTATGATGTCGTCCATTCTTTCCTCCATGGTCCACCCGTTATTGTTTATTGTCCTTCGTTTTCCTCTCGAAATTTGGCGCGGTCCGTGGGCCCGAAAAGAAGTCGTGGGCCGTGGGCCATTCCTAAGAAGACACGCACCACGACGCGTAAGGTAGTATGTAATACAATATCGCAAAAAGAATACGATAAAAATAAGCTCACGACCGGCCACAAGCCGAAAGAGATAGTAGATGACATCTACTATTGCCTAGTAATAAACTTTAATAATAATATTAATTACTCCTACTTCATTATTATTATTTGACCTCAACAAAATAATAATGAGAGAAGCAGGCTTCACCACCTTTTGCCTAGTTTACCCCAACGATTTGATGAGAGGTAATATTTTAATGCTGAATGGTTGGTGTAGATCTTACTACAATCAACAGTATTGTTTTATTCATTGGCAGGCATTCCTTCGTGTTGATATTGGGCAGTCCACCAGTTGACTTAAATAATGTTAAATAATTAGTTCAGCTTGATGGGTAGCATCTTCTCTAGAGTACAATTTTATCATCGATAGTTGCTCTGTACAAATAAATCCTTTATTATTGGGCACAACACAAGTTATTGTAAAAAAGGCGCGAAACAAATCACTTGTGCCAAAGTGCCAAACCTAGGTAGATGCATCTCATTGTATCAAAACCACGTTCTACATTCAACCACTGGTAAGACATTATTGTGGGCGTGTGTTTATGCATTATTACCATCACAAGCAATGAACTCCTCACTGTCGCAGTTGAATTTCGAGAAAAACATATTGCTAATCCAGGCAAATGGATTTAACTTGGAATGATTTTTCTTGGGAGTTGCCTCCTTTTGTTCGGAAGATGTCGGTGGTGTTTGTGCAATCTCATCGTCCCCGTCGGGATTGAAAAGAGTTAAAATACCATTGTGTTTAGCTGCAGCTCCTCCCATGAACCGTTCTTGATACATGGCTTTAGCAGTGTTCTCAATTATTTGGAGTTCGTTCAAGATAGATTCAGTGGTGTAACAAGACTCTACGTCAGGAATGCTTCCTTGATAAACTTGTGTGTGCAGATCTTCGTATTCCAAGTAAGATTCATTTGATACGATCGACTTTGATCTCATGACCATGAGATTCTGCTGAGTTTTTTTGTCCTTTTTTCGAAATAGGCGCTTTCTCAAGAAAGATAATGGCTTTAATCGTGTCTTCTTCTTTGCCTTCTTTTTTGCACTACCGTCGATGCTACTGTTTGAAGGAATGCTTTCATCTGTCAATGCCACCCATTTCCCGTTCACTCTTTTATACGCCTTTCCTTTTACGGTATCCTTTGCCGATTCCTTATCTTTGTCCGATTGCTCAATCGCAATCACATGCCCTATTTGATTAGACATTTCATCATCGTCGTCAATATTGCTATCGTCCTCATCTTCAACACTCGTCGGTTCATCTCCTTCTGACTTGTGGCTGCTCTTTTCTATAGCAGCACTTGCTTCATCTCCTTCTGACGAGTGGCTACTCTTCTCAGTTGCAACACTTTGCTCCTCATTCTTCTGTGTGCTATTCGCTTCCGAATGTTCCTGTGCAGATTCGTCAACACTGCCTTGAACGTCCTCGCTTTGACTAGTGCAGTTTTCAACCAATATTCTATCCTGAATATCGAACTCTTCAATACTTCTCTTGCTGACTTTTGCCGTAGTGGCTTCAACTTCTGTGACACCCTTTGTCTCACATGTAGCCTCCACATCTGGTCCTTGATTGCCACTACATGCATCTTCAACTCGTTTTTTGTCATCGTCATTATCTGTAGAATGTTCTGGCCCTGAAATTCCTCCTTTTTCGGGAGATTCTTTTGAACCATCAGATTTATTTTCCTTCAAGCCAAACTCCTTCTTCAGTGCATTCATGTCCCATGAAAATACTGTTTTTTCTTCCATGAAAGCACCGCAATTGAAACGCTTCATGAATGGCAGAATCAATCCAATGTGACCGTGACTCGAATCTGCCTTGTTCTGTTTGTTAAACAGATCTTGGAAGCCATGCTCGTTCTTTTTCAAGCTAACAATGCTGTCATCTGAGTTTACTCTGCGCTCAACCCAATGTTGGTTATCGAAGCTATTGTCATTTAGATCCAAGCTTTCGTTGTCCTGTGATGTGACTGATGTAATGGTGATCGAGTCAGTATCGAGAGATGGAGCATCCATGAATTCATCATGAAATTCAGCGTTCACAGGTAGCGCTTCGGTCGGGACGAAAACGCCCGAACTCCCGTCTACTCCATGGTTCGCGTTTGGTTCGTCTCCTCGTGAGCTAGGATCTCTTTCTTCATTCTCTAATCCATACTTGTCTTTGTTCAATGTGGCGTCAGATACAGAGGAGGCGCATGCCAACTTTGCGTAGTCGGTTTGAGACGTGGAATACTTCGCTTCCACCGCGCCATCGTCTCCATCCTGACTCGTTGACAGTGCAACCATGAAAGTTGTATTTTCGTCGGACATGGACTCAAATGTGGCGTCGTCTTGCAGAGACTCATACGTGGCGTTGTCTTGTAGAGTATCATCGTACGTGTACAAACTCTCGCCATTGTATATGAAGTTAAAATCTCGAATCAAACTTGCGTCGTCTCTTTCGTCATCGTCGGCTTCGTCTTCAAACGTGTAGTCGGGTTCCCTCGTGTCAAATGACTGTGACCATGAAACATTCCGATTTTTGTTTCTGAGTTGCCTATTTTTCCTTAGGATGGACTTGGTGCGAGTGTCAGTTGTGTCGACTGTATCGTCTCCCTCTGAATTGCTCTTGCCCAAAAATCTATCGAGGAACACCATGATGAGGAAGGGCTGATACAGGGAAGGTCTTCTTGAGATAAGTTGGTCTACGTTGCATTGATCTCTTTCGACCTAGAATTTCAAATGAAATATGTGATGAATTGATATTGTAGTTCGTTCGTGCCAAGGCCATCATCGCAACAATACGAACACTTCGAGACGACGACCGATTTCATTTCTTTTCGTGGAATGATGATGCAAGAGCTGCCACCAAGAATACCAAATTAAGGTGTGATAAATACTATGTACTACTGCGTAGACGTCGATATGAATTCAGATGTATGTAGTTCCTAAATTGATATGACCCAGTCTAACTTATCGGCGATGGAGTATATATGCCCTAGATCGCAGATTTTGGCCGTTAGACATGTTTCATCTATTGCCTCAATCAAATTATTCTCGCCTATTATTTCGCTTGAGCTGGTTTTGCAAGCAAAAACATTCTGTACTGCCCCCACTCAAACAAAACACATGATGTAAAATGAAATTGGAACTCATGTCATATTTATTTTGCTTTTGGCAAAGATGATGTTGGAAATTGGAAATTAGAGTCATGTTTTGGTTTGTGCATAACGACTTACATACATATCAGAGACTGCATTGCTCAGGTATCTTTTGAGGATGAGGAGTCATAAGGTAAGGTAAGCTTACCTTATTGTAGATAGATTGTTAGTATTAACAAAATAACTTTTTAAAATCTCAATTTAGCTATGTTGTGGTTGTATATTTGCATTAGCATTAGTCTCACAAAGATACAGCTACATCATGCTAACTGTGGTGTGGTCCTCTTCTGTGAACACTGCCCTTATTGGTGCCGATCATCCCCGTGCAAATAACTTTGATGAAGACCTTCCTGATTGACAGGTGATTCACAGTATATTGATCTAGATAGATCAAATTCCCTATTTTTGGAAGAGCATATATAAACAATACCTATGGCCCGGCTGTTGCTGTGCCTCGGTGGAAAAGAAAGACAATTGTAATGTCTACCCATAGATGGTAACTTATTAAGATTTTTTTAAAATTTATTGCTTAGACAACTACACACACAAAATATAATGCGAGGGGCTGTCTACTACTGCTACTGCATTCTTATTATCGCACCAGTATTTTCCGTATCGCTTATGCAAGATATACCATCCAGAAAGGTAGAATGTCATGGCACCACTGTTGGGGCCAGATGGGGAAGGCATATTTCAATAAATGCCCTTTTATATCCAATTTGTGTAGATTCAGTGATGACCAATGACCAATAGATAATTCTGCTACTTGAAACTTCTAAAGCCCAAATCTTGAGGGAGATGGCAGAAGAATCAAAATCTGACAGATGCTTCAGTTTTTAAGCACATGTGTGCAAAATATGTACAAAATTTGGTACACATAGTTTTGAAGTAAATAATCCGTTTGGTGTTTATGACTTGACTCTATTATTAGTGATGATTGCCCAGTGTGCTCGTATAACAGGTTGAGAGCTACAAACTTTGAAACTGAAAACTTGAAACTTTTAAGGTCCAAATCTTGAGGGAGATGACAGAGAATCAAAATCTGACAGGTGTTTCAGTTTTAAGCACATCATGTGTGCCAAATATGCACAAAATTTGGTACACATAGTTTTGAGGTAAATAATCCGTTTGGTGTTTATGACTTGACTCTATTATTAATGATGATTGCCCAGTGTGCTCGTATAAAACAGGTTGAGAGCTACAATCTTTGAAACTTAAAACCAGAATCTCCTATTGAGGACTACGCATACATTCGGCAAGATCCATTATCATTCTTTTCCATCACCTAACTCGTTATCCTCACAACAGCCTGTTTAGTACTCAAACTAAATGCCAAATATTCATATTGCCAACCAAACCTCTTACAACATTCCCTCCATGCTCGGAATTCATCCTGTCTCCATGAAGGATGACATAAATACTCATCAAATACAATCACCGTCCCAGGAATGATCCTTCCATGAAATGCCTCCAACACATCCCGTGTGGATCCATACAAATCACAATCAATATTCGCATACGCCAATGGACGTCCTTTATCCACCGTCGATAAGAATTCAGGAATTGTGTCCCCAAACAACCCCTTGTGAAAATGAACATTCGCCTCTTCCATTTTCGGCATCGCCCCTCCAGTGCTGTATGACCCCGCTGGTTCATTCCCCCATGCCACAGGCAATCCCGTGAATGTATCAAATCCATGAATGGGCACTTCCAAAGGCAACATTTCTTGAGTCATTCGCAAACTCCTTCCACTAGCTACACCGAATTCACAAACGAGTCCATCATCGTGTACTATGAGAGGTAGTGCGGCGTCGAGAGCAATTTGGAGCATGGAACGGGTTCCTCGATGAAGGTTGAGACGGTAGGGATCTGTGCGACGGGTGTGCCAGCGGACGTAACCCCAGGAATCAACGAGGCATGAGAGGTTGGATTCACCACGACGAAGAGTTTCCATTATCTTTTCGGACTCTTCCATTTCTCCAAGGCGCTGTATTCGTGAGTGATTGTGTCGAGTTGTTTTTTGTAATTATTGGGTGAATGAGATGTGGTTAGAAAGAGGACGTGAAAGCAGGGGTCAGTACAACCTAATTTTAAACGATTGAAATCGCACTTCAAATGAAAACTAAACAAAATTCAATGAACTTCATAAAATTCAAAGTAATGCAACATCAAATCAATTGTCCCGAACAAACTAATGATAAAGCTAAACCATAGAAGCACTCCTCCCCATCTACATACCTCAAGAGCTACCGCCAAATGAAACAGAACTTCTCCATTATTCCACAACCCGCCTCCCAGCTTCTTCGCTTCCCGATAAGCCTCCACCGCCTTCTCCATCTCCTCCGTCCACCACCCATCCTCTGCCCCTCTCCCACCACTGCTGCCCCGACTCCCAAAATAATCCATACTCGCCTCCAAACTCGTCCCAATCCCATGATACGCCACCCCACTCGGGGTGGGATCAATCTCCGCTGCCAATCTATACAATCGAGTAGCGGCGCGAGAGTCGCCAAATGCATCATGGCTTAAATGAGCGAGACGGATGCAAGCGTAGGCCAGGACGGCGAGGACGGAGATGGAGGAGTTTTCAGTGGCGGGTGCGAGGGAGGTCACGTGTTGGAATATGTTGATGCCGGATTCGGTGGTGGAGGAGTCGCTCGAAGTAGTAGTGCCGGTGGAGGAAGACGACGACGACGACGACGACGACGACGCATGCTGGTCGTAAAAGCACTGGTAGAGTGTCGCGGCCTCGTGGAAGGCGGCGGAGGCGGCACGTGCGAGTCCGGCCTTTTCGAGTTGGATTCCAAGTCGAAAGGCACGGTCGGCTTCTCCGGTGGCGGTGGCTATGCTGGATGACACTTTGAGAGCGGTGTTTCTGTTTCGTTGGATGCTGTTCGTGCCATGGCTTGGGATGGACACGGTTGGAAATAATGATGTTGTTGTTGTAGGGCGAGTCGGTGTCAATGAGAACGCCGTGACCGATGATGAAGACAAGTCATTTTGTGCAGCACAATAGAGCAGAAACAAAGAAGTTAGCGCTGTCATGGTGGGACGCCGTTGCTGAGGTGCAGAAGAAGCGTGTCTTGTGGATGAAGCGGCCGCCATGGTCAATAGCACAATGACTTGATTTTGTGTTTTGTGAGGAATGACGATAGATAGATGTGCGTGGGGATTTTTTGTGTGGGTTTTGATGTTGACGTTGAGAGGTGTCAAGTGGAAAAAATAATCTGTAACGTCATTCCCAAGATTCCCGGGGTAGACCGGGAATTACGAGACATCGTCAATCCAAACAACTAGATCATTCCAACTTGCTTATGATATGGTACAATTGCAACAATCAACACAATGAATAATACCATAGCAAATATTCATACAATGATGCCTGGGCACTACTACAAGGATGAGGAAGGATAAGGTTTGTGAATGAACACAAAAATCATAATCAAACATAAAATAATACAAAACAGTAACAGTAACAGCACTATAACTCTAATGGATGCCCACAGCCACAGCTCTGGCCACAAATTTGATGCATACTGATCATAGGCAGTGACTTCCTTGCATGACAGATCTGCTTCCAGAATACGGCGAGAAAAAGTATCATTTTCAATCATCCGTCAATACCTTGCTCTTTCACTGCTGTGTGCAGCTGTATGCATGTGCTTGTGCCATTTTGGCATTTTGGCATTGGGTGTGGGTGTGGGTGTGGGTGTGGATGTGGATGTGGATGTGGATGTGGGTGTGGGTGTGGGTGTGGGTGTGGGTGTGGGTGTGGGTGTGGGTGTGGGTGTGGTGGCAATTCTCACATAGTTATACACATTTAGGGATGATGTTTAGGGTGGTCAATTTAGTTTCACCAGTTTGTATCACCATAAGCCTCTTTCTTCAAACTTTCACTATAGCACATTTATTGATTCACTGTTGTCATCATTCTTTTCCGCAAAACCCTTACTATCAAATATTAGGAATAGGAAGATACTTATTTAATTCTAATTGGATTTCAATTAAAATGTGAAGTAGGAATTGGTACAATATATGAATATTTATTGATAAAGAAAATGGTGCGACAAGATAAATGCTAAATAGGACCAGTGTTGTTTCTCATAAAACAAGGACACATTAGTCTTTCCATGACCATGATGTTTACATAGGCATAGGAATATTAGTGTTTCTACAGAGTGCTCTTTTACTCTATCAACACTTTTTCGGATAATGTTTGAACAGCATCAAGCATCATGGATGCATGGTTATGTGGTCACTCAAACAAATACAGCAAGTTACTGCAATGCATGTTTTTTGCTTTTTCTTGCAGTGATTGTTATTACTGAATTCCATAACAATTGAAAGAACAATATGATCTGATCTATCCACCACCTACTAAACAATTTGCAATTAGTACTTCAATGTCTGGGGGCAAGGGGTCCATAAGATTCAAACTGCATCCTCAGCTGTCCAATGATGAAAATGATGAAATCTATGGGGAGGTGATGTGATGGAGTGCAGCAATAATGGATGTTGTGACTGTAACTGTAACCATTGAATCCCCATTCCACGTTGATTCCCCCTCCACATTCCTCACCACTGGTGAGGAGGAATGTGGAGAGGCAGTCACCTGCACCACCCCGTGCTTCTCGCTCCATGAAGATGAAAGATGAAGGTGAAGGGGGAAATAATTAATATTTGATTGTTGTAAGAATTTTCTATTGGTTCTAATTACTGCTCTTTCTGATTGCACTCTGACAATGAACTTGCTGTCAACAGTCATAGTGGCCTACTCATTGATTTTAATGTCATCGTCTCAATTTTTGGAATTGTGGCATGTATTAGTAGTGGTTTAATTATTTAGTGTTCTACCTAGAGACATAGTAGAGCATGATGTGTTATGCTGAGCAGCGATATTGTACTACTTTTAGTGGGGCAGTTCTCTGCATCTGCAGTTTTGCGTGACCAGTGACCTATGTAGATATGGTAGATGGTAGGTGTCTGTATGTGTGTGTGTGTGTCTTTTGCTCTGGTTGTTCTGCTCTTTCCCAGTGTTTAGATCTATCAACATCACTAGCAGTGCTGCGGTCACCTAGGTCCGTCATGGCAGGAACCCATGATCAACTCCATGGTGTGCTGTACTCTTGCCGACCGCCGACCCACTGTCCCATCCCCAGCCCCTCCTGGGAGAGTAGTGACACTGGTGAGGGGGGGGCTGGTGTAGTGAGAGGGTCTACAGAGGATCCCGTACTGGACCTCCTCCCAAAAGAGACCTAGCACTTGGGGCCACATGCTCAGTCTATAGGACATCACGGTAGCCACAGGTATTTTTGGTGGATCTCAGGTAATTTTACACACTTTTGTGCGCGGTGGGTACGTAGCCCGGTACCAAGCAATTGAGCTTGTCCAGTACCTGGGCAATATAGACAATTGTCAGGTGTGTCCACGCTACTAATTTGACACTTGGTATGCACCATACGCAGGGACCTATATTATGCCTCAGTCATACCGTAGAGTTACAGTATGAGTCATGATACGGGGAACTCTACCCCGGAGTCTACATCATTCCCATGAACGCATGCAGATGCCGCAAAAGAATGTGCTGAGTAGCACTTGAGACTGCGTCTTCGCTAGGAGACAACTATACATCTACACCATGACCGTAAATGGCGGGTCCGATGCAATTGCGGGTCCATTGCAATTTTCGGGTTTTCTGAGGACTGAGGACCAGACTCAAAAATGCCACTGAAACGGCTGAGAGGGGGGCGGCAAGCAAATGAGAGACCAAATAATACCATACAACAATCATCTTTGCACGATTTTACAATTACAATAATAGTAGCAGTGGTGGTTTTTAAATTGACTAGAAAAGATGTTTTCATAAATAATAACATTAATTAGTTTAAAAGTAATACTTTAATTGTATCTAATGCTAACAATTAAATCATAATCAATAAGTGTCATTATTGCCCTTTTATATTGCTTTAATTAAATTTGTCTAAGTGGTGGTTTATTTTTGTGTACCCCCCTGATGCCTCTGAAGCCAGCAGCCGCAGACTTGGTTTGATCCTGGGTGGCGCAGTTTGGCCCATTCTTGCGAGGTTTCTATGCAAGTCTATGTGCCTACATAAAAGATATTAATTCCTATGCGAATGTTTGATGTGTTACAAACTTTGAAAATTACTATAAATATTACGTAAAAAAATAAATTTGCGTGCATAATCAAGGCGCCGGACAATACAAATCAATTTTTGGGGAGTTCTTGAATAGATTTTGTTTTTTTTGGTTCTCGGCCGACTTAGTTGGACATGTCCCGGACATGTCCTATTCCCTGGATTTGGGCATGGACAGGACGTTTTTGGGGACGTGGTCAACAGCTGGCCTGTCGAGTCCCATGTCCTGGGCGTGTCCTTGTTTCTGAGTCATGAGTGGCACCTGACCA
>JALLAR010000101.1:0-23049 GCA_036939335.1 Conticribra guillardii
GTGATTAATTATAACGTAAAAATCACCGCGAGTGGTAATTAAGGCCTTTCGGATGCCGGTCAGCGATTTGGTCTCCTACTGCCATTCTAACAAAAATAATTAACTCAAACAGTTAATGTGTTCTGTCGCCTGCTCCATCATCAAAAAATTCCGCAATGGAAATGAACTTTATTTTATGCCCCTGAGGCCACCCCCCCCCCTCACCGCTGCAGCTATCACCATGTGGTTGATGTCAAACAATCTCCCTCTTTAAGTTTGAATAGATTGGTGGTTCATATACCTAGAAAACAAAAGAGAAAGGAAGACCGACTGATCTTAGTCTTGGTCCATCCAAGATACCTCAGTAATGTTCATAATATGACACCAATAGTATCTTTCAGTCTCATTGAAAGGGTCATAGATGAAAATCATCGTAGAAGCCATTCCGGTACTAAAACATGTAGGAATTGTCAAAAAAGAATGATTTTCGAAAATCATTCTTTTTGACGATTCCTAAAAATCCTCATTCTACACACATGTTAGTATTAAGCTAGTTTATTTAAGCCGATAGCTGATAAATAGGTTTTAAATTGTACAAGTACAACAATCTATTCTTAATTTCAAATTTATATAAGCCACAATTCTCAGTACTGACCACATGCAGGTACATACGACAATCTATTTTGAAATTTAATACTGGTGCCGTTTTCAATGAGACCGAAAGGTATTTGGTTACATTAAGATGCTGTTATTACTGTTCTACTAATTGAATAAGTAAAATAGCATCTGCTATGTTTACTTTACCAATGTAATAAACTACTAGTACTATTCAGTAACCATGATATTATGTGGGAAACCAATTGCTATTCAGTGATATTATAGATAGTGTGTATGTTGGAATTAAGGATAAGTAAATATTAGAATTTCTGTTTGATAGAGTTGATTTACATACATAGTTATGTACTAATATTTATTTGCAATTAACCACTGTGGATGTAATCCAATTACCAGCACTAGTACTTTTTTCCTCTTCTGATGGAGCAAGTCAAGGATGCATGGCAGAAGAAGCCCTGTAATGCTGCTGAATCATTGCATTTTGAGATCAACAATCATTGATAAGAGCTAAGCATTTGAAGCATAGACGACAAGAGCAATTACCCCCATATATGTGAGAGGCAGAAGGTTGCTGAATATTTGTCGGTTGTTGGTTGTTGTTGTTGTGTTCTTGTTATTACTATTGCCATCACGGAAGCTTGGCCATTGTGGCGATGTCGTCAGGCATTGTTTGTGATTTCTCAAGGCACATTGTTTGAAATGACTAAATTCATAATATCAACAACAATGGGGATGTCCCCTGTTTGTGGTTGTGCAGAATGAAACTTTTTGTTGTCACCAATACCTTGTTTGTTGAGTTATAATCATTGCGCCATTGACTGCTTGTACATTGTGGCGGTTTTGTGAGGTGGTGATTTCATGCATTTTGTGCATGAAAATGGTTGTAGCAAGCAGACTCACATTTGCTGAAAAGTGTCAATGGCAAGCAATGTCCAATCATTGCTACAGGCGGATTCTTGATTCTCTCTAGGGCCACCAATGAACCTTTTGCACCATTCCCTGCAGTTCTGCAAGACAAAAATGGCGCCATAGAGGGAATGAGAGATGGTAGATGGCAGGGCCAGTTGCTATTGCTGGTCATGTTGCATACTACCCCCTGAATTTTGAACACAGTATTTGAATTATGATTTGGAATTTAAAACTTATTCATGAATGAAGATAAACTTTTGTGAATTGGTGTTTTCATTGGATGATTCAATTCATAAAGTCTTTTATTTGAAAGCTTATTTGTTATGTATGTTCGGGGGAAGTACCATGAGGAACGTAGCAAAAGTTGGTCGGTTTTTGTACGGTCTCAATACTTCCCCTTAGTAAAAACAATTCTAGCTTTTTAATGCGTGATTTAGTTACGATAGTGTGGCGGTTAGTTAGATACCTCTCTCTCTAGAGAGAGAGAGAGAGAGTAGAGTTGACGGATGGCGGTGCCGAGCAAAGTTCTTGAAGTGGGAGGGAAAAATGTAATTTGTTTGTGTTTGTTGAAGTTGGTCAAGGTTGGTCACCATTCTTCTATTGCCCTCTCAAACACAATGACACAGAGAAAAAGACAGAGAAGCTGCGCTGGCAGAAAGAAGAACATAGAGAAGCAGTAATGATGATTCCGCAAGATTTAGACCATCCCTTTTTTGCAGAACCTCGAAGAAGATCCTTTTTCCTGCTTTCCTGTTTTCCTTTTGGGCATCTGTTCGCATGCAGGATTTTGGCAGGATGGATGGCCCTCCCATCCAGGCCAGCTCTTGTCCAGTTCATTCTGGCAGATTTGTTCTTTTGTCTGCTGCGTGCGCCCGCCCATCCAGAGCCCAAGAGCAATCGCAATCCCCATCATGCCCCATCATTTTAAATTTTCCTTCCAACAACATAATGATCCAGAGACGACATACAAGCGAAGATAGTATCGTAGGTACTACTATCTAGATATGTGATGTAGATACCCATCACAGTTCACGCACTGTCGCCGGATCCTTGCTTTCCGGCATCCAGAATCCAGAACCGCCATGAATGTTTGATGTCTTCATCTTTTCATTAGGGCATTGAATAGGAGTGTAATAAATAGGTAAATAATATTGCACAATTTCCATGATGTTGTGCATGACTTACAACACAATCCAGATAGATTGTGATTCAGATTGATCATCATTTGTTTTGATCATAAATTTTCAGCTCCGATATTTGCACATCAAAAGAGCTATCTACAATAAACATCACAGCATTCTCATTCAGTTTTTCGCCATAATCTTACATTCAATGATGTGGACATTGCCGTGCATCGCCCTATTCCTAGCTGGCCAAGCTGCCGACGTCGACTCCTTTCAGATTTCATCTCCTTTGTCAAAGCATCAATATGTAGCCAGGCAGCGAGGCACTCGCCTACATGCCGCCGCAGGCGACTCCGACAAGAAGCGCGTCGTAGTCATCGGCAATGGGATGGTCGGGCAACGCTTCATGGAAAATCTCCTTGATCTGGACAAGGACAAAAAGTGCATCATTTCCACTTTCTGCGAAGAGCCACGCGCCGCATACAACCGTGTGAAACTCACTTCGTACTTCGAAACGAGGGACCCGTCGGCTCTGTCCATGACGTCGGAATTTGACAAGGAAGGACGCACTCCATGGTATGAAGAAAATAATGTTGAGTTGCTTCTCAACGATAAAGCCGTTTCTATTGATACAAAGACGAAGAAAATCACTGGGGCATCTGGCAAAGAGGTGGACTATGATGTTGCCGTGTTTGCTACAGGGTCATACCCTTTTGTACCACCAATTCCAGGAAAGCAACGTCCCGGAGTTTTTGTTTACAGGGTTAGTTCCTTTTCATGCGTGTGTGTTCTGCTTTGGAGCACGATAGTAGGATATGATATTATTATTGAAGCTCACCATTGGTCTCAAAATTATTTTTTCACGTTTTTTAATTTCATGCAGACAATTGAAGACCTCGAAAACATGCTCGCATATGTGAAGGAAAACAATGTGAAAAGCGCAGCTGTTATCGGAGGTGGACTCTTGGGTCTCGAAGCAGCAAAAGCAGTAGCCGATATGAAAGTGGAATCCCACATTATTGAGTTTGCGCCGATCCTCATGTGCCGTCAAATCGACCAAGGTGGCCATGATGCATTGGTTGGCAAAATCGAAGAAATGGGCCTCAAAGTTCATTGCGGCGCAAGAACCGAATCATTTGTGGGCGAAGATGGAACTACTGACAGTGACAACATGTCTCCCGTGTCTGCACTCAGATTTAGCAATGAAGGCTGGGACGATCTCCCAGTTCAAATGATTGTTGTTTCTGCTGGAATCAAACCCCGTGACGAACTCGCCCGAGACACAGACATTGCTATTGGTGAACGTGGTGGCATTGTCGTCGATGAACAATTGAGAACATCTGCTGATGGAGTCTACGCCATTGGAGAAATCGCTCTTTACAACAACTTCATCTATGGCCTCATCGCACCTGGATATGAGATGGCAGGTGTTTGCTCCAAAATTATTGCGAACGAAGAGCTTGGTCTTGATGTGGATCTTGAAGAATTACCTGCTTTTACAGGAGCTGATCTTTCAACAAAATTAAAACTCCTTGGCTGTGATGTGGCGTCGTTTGGTGAAAACCAACCAGGTCCAGATGACACGGATGTTTCTAACCTCGTCTGGAATGACCCCCTCGGAGGAATTTATCGCAAGCTTATTTTTAACAAGGCCGGCACTAAGCTTCGTGGAGGTATTCTTGTGGGAGATGCCAATGATTACACTAAACTTCATGCTCTTGCTATGAAAGGTGGAGAGCTGCCCGAAAACCCTGCAATGTTACTCGCCCCATCCTCTGCGCGCGGCGAAGTTCAGGAAGAAGAACTGTCTACTGACCCCAGCACGCAAGTTTGTTCATGTAATGATGTGACTCGTGGAGATATCACCAATGCGATCAAAGAACTTGGAGTAAAAAATGCGTCATTGAAGGAGGTCAAGGCTTGCTCCAGAGCTGGTACTGGCTGCGGTGGCTGCGAGCCAGGTGAGTAACATTATGTTGTCAGAACACGGCAAAAGCAACATCAATACCAAATTCTCATACTCTTTTATCATTGCTTTGTACTTGACCTTGTCCGTAGATGTAAAAACTATCCTCAAGCAAGAGCTCGAAAAGCTTGGTGGATCAATGTCCAACCATTTGTGCGAACACTTCCCATTTTCTCGGCCAGAGTTGATGGCATTGGTTCGAACTGACTCTGACCCTAGCTCTGTTGATAGTTTTGCCAAGATTCTTGCTAAGCACGGACACGGAGATGGATGTGAAGTGTGCAAACCAACAGTTGGTAGCATTCTGGCATCTACTTACAATGGCATCATCTTAGATGAAGGAAGAGAAGGTCTCCAAGACACCAATGATCGTGCTTTAGCTAACATGCAAAGGGGTGGCTCATACTCTGTCGTCCCTCGTGTGCCAGGAGGAGAGATCACTCCTGAACAACTCATTCAGTTAGGTGAGACCGCGAGGAAGTACAATCTTTACTCAAAGGTTACCGGTGCTCAACGTATCGATTTGTTTGGAGCTGCAAAGTACCAGCTTCCTGACATTTGGGAAGAGCTTGGCGCTGTTGGCTTGGAATCAGGTCATGCATATGCCAAGGGTCTGCGTACCGTCAAATCATGTGTTGGAAGTACTTGGTGCCGTTTCGGAGTTCAAGACTCTGTTAGCTTTGCTATCCGTGTTGAGAATCGCTACAAGGGAATTCGATCACCACACAAAATGAAGGGTGGCGTGTCTGGCTGTGTACGTGAGTGTGCCGAAGCTCAGGGCAAAGACTTTGGGATGATTGCGACTGAAAATGGATACAATCTCTACGTTGGCGGAAACGGTGGCGTCAACCCTGTTCATGCTCAGCTCCTTGCCACTGACATTGATGAAGACACTGTTATCAAGTATTTGGACCGCTACCTTATGTATTACATCCTCACTGCGGATAGGTTGGAGCGCACAGCACCATGGCAGGCTAAATTGCCCAGCGGAAAGAACGGTGGTGGACCAATTGAACATCTCAAGGAAGTGATAATGGAAGATTCACTTGGTATCTGCAATGAGCTTGACACTAGAATGCAGTACCTTGTGGATACATACACTGACGAGTGGGCTGAGGTCGTAAAGGACCCGAAGAGAAGGGCGCAATTCAAGCAGTTTGTTAATACAGACAAGAACCAGAAGCGTGACGAGCAGATCGAGTTCATTGATATGCGTGGTCAGCTCCGTCCTACCAACTGGCCTGCAGATGGAGAAGCCCAGACTAACTGGAAAAATGAAGAAACTGATATCTTTGCACGATCTGAGAAGACATGGCAGACAGTGGGAAAAGTCAGCGATTTTGCCCCTAATGTTGGTTCTACAATTTTGTATGGCGAATCTCAGCTTGCTGTTTTCAACAATGAGAAGCGTGGCGAATGGTATGTCACTCAAAACATGTGCCCACACAAGCAAGCATTTGTTCTCTCGCAAGGAATCATTGGCGACGAAAATGATGTTGCGAAGGTTGCATGTCCGTTGCACAAGAAACAGTTTGCATTGGCTGACGGACATCAACTCGACGGAGATCTCTCACTCATTACATTCCCAGTGAAGATTGTTGGCGATGATGTGTTGGTCGAACTACCTTCCGAAGTCGAGGTAAACGCCATCCTAGGCACAAATGGCCTTCGAGTTGAATCGTCATCGGGATGCGTTGATATTTCTGGAGGTGAGCTAGAGAAAGAAATTTTGAACGGTGTGAAGCAAGGTATGGCAAATTCAACAGCTGTTATGGTCTGAAGGCCTGGTTAAATAAACTTGACAGTGGAAGCAAATTTTGTCATCACTATGAATGCTTTCACAATGTAGATATGGTGTTTTGATATTTTTTAAATGATTAGTAGCATACTTTATTAGCGAGAATACAATATTGCACCTACCGTAATAGTGATAATTCAACAAATGATCTTCCTGACATTCTATGGATGGTGTAGGTCTATGCATGATTGCTCTTCTCAAAAGCGATCACTTTGTTAGTAGACTCACATGCGAAGAACGCCCTAGAAGTGGCATTAGGCAATTATACAAGCAATTCATGGCTCATATTACCTTCAACTGCAGAGTGACCAACATCTACAAGCGCTCTTTCAGCGGGTATAGCTTTCAATCGGAAGAATATCACACAGCAATCGTTTACTAAAAGCTCTACCTTGTTTTTCAAAGCATCTTCAGTTCTAGTGCACAATAACAATGAGTGTCAAAGTTTGCACGAGCAAAATTTTGTATGTAATGCGAGCACTCTTCTTTACTCATAAATGAGTTTATTGCACAATACATGGTCTCAATAACTACGGCCACATTGAACACTTAGAATTAGGCCAAGGCAATCCCTCACGAGTCCAGTATTCAATGACATCACCTCCCATAACAGATGTGCCGATCATTTTCAACCCAGCATCTTTCAATGTTTCTTCATCCATTTTTGCAGGTACAGGGATTTCGAACTCCAGAGGTGCTCTTACAAGTATTGCACGGTCTACTGCACACGCATCCAGGAAGGCGTGTGCAGTAGCTGGACCTCCTTCCACCATGATGTGATGCAAACCCCGAGATGCTAAATCTTTTACAATCTCTGTTGGAGACAAGGAGTAAGTTGGACTATCATTGAGATCAGATGGCACTAATTTCAGTCCAACCAATGTCACTGCATCATCAATGACAGTTGTTGTCACATCTTCATCACTTTCCTCCATGTTATTTTGTACATGATAAATTATTGTTTGCAGTCCATCCTTCAGAATAACAAAATCCCCACCCATCAAACTCAACGACGGATCTAAAATAACTCGAACCGGTTGCTCCTGTCCATCTCCCAGTTCCACTCGTCTAACAGACAATGAACAATCATCTCGTTCTACAGTGCCCCTCCCAACAAGCACAGCGGACGATTCACGCCGAAGTCGATGAACCATGTCTAACGATTCAGGAGATGTGAACCTCTCAGATTTTGTTTCTGAAAGATCTGCAACTCCCCATGAAGGTGACGAGTCAAATGCCATTTTAAGAGTCACGCCCGTTACTTTTTCTTCACTATGAGTACTTGTAATTATGTCATCATCATCAATTTCGAATGATGCAAAAAGTTTCTCTCCGTGTGTTACGTGAATAGGTGCATGTCGCGAACGCGAACAAAGGTTGCTTTTGAGCGAGAATGCCGCTGTCACATCGGGAAGAAGAAGATGAAATAATGATGTCCATACTACAGGATAAAAAATCATCGTGGATATGCGCCTTGAATGATTAGAGAAGAAATAATGGTTGATACGACCACGGACAGAAATACGACCATGGTACGTACTACTAACTACTCTAGATTGTACTCGATTTTCGATTTTATGGATTTGATGGGGTTGATGAATGATGAATGTTGCGCGGGGATGTGAAATAAATTCTCCGGAATCCCCACCAATTTCCCTATTTGAAAGAAGATCTCGATCGAAGCCGCGAGCGATAGTAGATCGAACGACTGCCAACTGCCAACCATTAAAAGATACTACGATATTGATTCCTACATAGAACGTGAAATAATATCCACCAATTAGCAGTATTTTTATGTGCGTTGATTTTTGGCCCTACATCCATTTTGCTTTGGGACCTATTTGCTGTTTGGGACCAGATTTTTACCACATTTTCGAAAAGCTTCGAAAGACCGACGTCTCCAACGCAACTCTCTCTCTGACCGAGCAAATTCACAGGCAAAATGGCAAAAGTAAATACGGCACCAATCAAATGGGCACAGAGATCGGACTCCCTTTATGTCACAATTGCCTTGGCAGGTGAGTAAAGTTTTTGTCGCCTGTATTGTGGCGTTTTTTTTGTTGGGGCGGCTTGGACGGCGGGATGAGGTGGTTTTCATAATTTCGGGTGTTGGCACGTATGGATTTCTCTCTTTTCATTTAGCCCTTTTGGCTGCCGAGAAAATTTTCCTTGTGTGAACAAATAGTATCCCAAAGTCAATGTTCAACTGTTTTATCTCGGTACTTCACGATGGGCGGTCGATCTTCGTTGCTATCATTATCTCTCACCTTTTATCGTTTCCCACCCTATAATATACGTAGATGTGAAAGAAGAGTCCATCAATCTGGCCGATGAAACACTGAAATTCAAAGGCAAATCTGACGGAAAAGAATATGAAGTAGATATTCAATTCTTCAAACCGGTGGATGCCGCAGGATCGACTTACAAAGTTTTGCCAAGGTCTGTACAGATGCATGTGATGAAAGCTAATAAGGAAGAGGATGAAGAATTTTGGCCACGCCTGTTGAAGGATAAGGCTTTAGAGAAAAACCAGGTGAGTGCGAGGATTCAGTAAGATTTGAAACAAAATTATGATTTGTGAACGATAATTCATAATTTTTTTTGTTTGATGATTATTTCTTTGAAGGTCAAAGTCGATTGGGATAGGTATGTGGACGAAGACGAGGAGGAAGAGGGCTTCGACACGTCAGCAGTAAGTTTCCCATATTGATTTGTTAATCTACATATTCCTTTCTCCATTCCTCGATTAATGGGGTATCTAATTAATATCTCCTGATTGTGTTTTATCTTTTCAGCTTGAGGGTGGTATGGGAATGGGAGGTGGCATGGGAGATATGATGGGAGGCATGGGAGGTATGGGTGGTATGGGAGGAATGGGCGGCATGGCAGACATGATGGGTGGTATGGGCGGCATGGGTGGCGCTGGCGGTATGCCGGGCGGCATGGATATGGAGGCTTTGATGAAGCAGATGGGTGGCATGGGGGCCATGGGCGGCATGGGGGGAGAAGAGGGAGAGCCAGACTCTGATGATGACGACGATGATGATTTACCCGACCTCGAGGAATCTTAGACTGTCATTTTTTTAAATGTGGAGTAGAATATTCGATGCGAGCGATTTTGTTTCTTGTATTCCAGTTGAAATGCTTTCCACTTTTTCTATTGATGGATCTTTGGCAGCACCCACCGATGGGTGAATTCAATTGTCTGAACTTTACTGGGAAATTCAAAGATTGAGATCAGCATCACACAGCATATTCTGATGGGATAATTACTATTTACATACCTACAATAAATACTATGCATATTGCAACTACTTACTCCCTACGTGTTGCGGAGACATGATTTTGGTATTTTGAAGACATTGTGCATCATATTATCATATTGTTGCTACAGAAAAATTGTTCCGTTTTCCTAGGTAGACCAAAGAAATTGCACGGCACATCACAGGAATGAACATTTGGAGATATTTTAATCATTTATTGATTATATTATTGCACTAGATTGTTTTTTTGAATACAAAAGATGAAAGAGCATCAAGAATTTTTGTGTTCATTATTCCAGAATATTGAAGGCATGAACATATCTAACTACTCATATCCATGCTCATGTCTGTTGTCCACTCTTTCTTTTCTTTTGTGCACTTGAGAGTTGCTTCCAATCTCGATCTTCGAATCAGATCTTCGATCTTCGAGTCAACAGAATCATAATGGCCGCATCCACCACTATCACCAGGCAGCCGAGATTTTCTTCGTCCGAAAACGATTTGATACATAGCGTCCTGAATGGAGCTCTCCGACACGCTGCTGTCACTCTCATAATCACTGCTATCTAAGCTCATTCTATTATTGTCTTTTTCTGAATTAAATTTGCCAGGTTTTTGCTTGCACTCACAACCTCCTGGAGGGAAGCCACAGTCAGTACATTGTTGTGGTGTAAGATCCAATCTTGTTCCACCACGTGCAGCATGATCGTGATTAAAACCAACTGGCAGCAATTCACTATCCATACTATTATCTCCAACGATTTTTTCATTGTCAAAAGTTGATTGATTCATAACTTGTGAATAAATATTTCGGGCACCATTAATTTTATTTCTTATTTGTCCTTCAGGCAAGTTATTGGGATTTCCACGAAAATAATTTCCGGGGGGATCCGGTGGGCGTAGGCTAAGCGATCCCATCACATCATCAATAGTGCGAGGACGTTTCTTGGTTGGCTCAAGAACGTCGTCGTTTGACTTAGTAACATCTGATATCGGCCGTCTCTCTCGAAACTCATTATTGAAAGTTCCCGAATCCCCGCCGCAGGCTTCGGGAGGATCAGGGCGGCGCGCACTGCAATTCAATTGACCTTCCATTCGTCCTGAATCTGATGCCAGGCGTATCATGCACGAATTACTCAAAATATGTGTAATTTTGTTGTTTGTTGCTTTCCAAAGAGAACGGTGCCATTGCGATTACGATAGTACTCGCCCGAAGAATGTAAAATTATTCAATATTAGCGCACGCGATGATGATTGATGATCATTTATCACCAATACTTCGCGAACTCTACGAACTCTCCATCGATCTCCTATCCTTTACCTTAGCTTTCGAGGTGTTTTTTCCAAGAATTTCCTTAACGGCAAGACAAGACACGCACTCAGGCGCTGCATGCAGATGAGGACGTCACAAATGGAAAATCATTTAAACTACTTACATTTGAGCACAAACACAAACCAATCATTTGCTCAGTTCCAATTAGACCAAAGCCATGCTTAGCGCATGCCATTTCTTTAAGGGCTCTAGATTCGCCATTGCATCTTCCTGCAACAATCAGCTCTGAATGGGAATATAATATAACATCATACAATAAACATGTAAAAAATTCCAACAATGCAACAATGACAATAGCAGCAGCAGCATCAAAAATAACAATCAATCATTTAAGAAGCGATGAACAGTAATTTTGTAAATAAATGCTATAGATTCTACAACACAACTGAAAAATACTAATTTTAGAAGCAAAACTCCAACAACAGAGAACAAAATAGCATGAGGTTTGTTCTGCGAGGCGCGAGAACCGACAATACACTCAGCGTTTCCCATAGGTAGATATGTCTAGAGCGTGCTCGCGCATATACTTGTTTAATGTGAAGCAGACATCATAAAACTACAGCGTCAAATGATGTGCTGTTCAGACATCAAAATCAATCCACTCCTGTGGAAATACATCAACACCATGGATCTTTTGGGAGATGACTGGATGCAGAAGATTTTTTTTCATTGAGTTGCATCAAAGAATGCGAATGATGGAAAACCCCAAGGAAAGCATGACAACCACAGGAGTTAGAGTGGTTGAGGTCGCCCGTGAGAACATGCCATAGTTTTTAGAGACTGAACTTGTATCCCATGTCGATAGAAGATCACCATTAAAAGAAGTGGCACCATAGAACATGTAACTCATGTTAGTGACAGAACTTGTATTCCATTTCGATATATCACTATTAAAAGAAGTGGCATCATAGAACATGAGACCCATATCAGTGACGGAACTTGTATCCCATTTCGATATATCACCATTAAAAGCAGCGGCGCCATCAAACATGTAACCCATATCAGTGACGGAACTTGTATTCCATTTGGATAAATCACCATTAAAAGAAGTAGCACCAGAGAACATCATATTCATACTAGAGACGGAGCTTGTATCCCACGCGGAGATGTCTTCGTTGAACGATTCATCATTTGAAAACAACGATGCCATGCTGGTGATGTTTCCCACACACCAGGAGCCAATCGGCCACCCATAAGATTTGCCAACTGCACATCCATTGTCGTTCGCACAGTCTTGATCGATGTAGTTTTCAACAGCAGTTCCGAGTTCTTCGTTCGTGACAAAGCACTGGGTTGCAACCTCTTCGTCGTCAGCTTGGAGAGCAGCAGGTGTTGCTATTGTCGTTTCAGCGGCAGCAGCAAATCCAAGGGTGTCGAAGATAGTTGCGATGGGCAAGAGGTGAGCAAGCTTAAAAAGAAGATGGTTCATTCCTGTTCATTCGTTGGGTGTTGGGTGGAAGTGAAACAAAATGCAACATAAATATTGCGAGTGGATGGGTGGACCGTGGGTGGAACTGGGACAAAAGGGGGGTGGTCGTTAGTCGTGTGTAGGTAGTACTACTCTACGCTACTTACCTCTCTACGTAGAGTAGTTGTTTTTGATATTTATTATGGTATTAAAACAGAGATAATAACCGCCCGCCCGTATGTAGAACGTAGAATGTAAAATTATTCAATATTATTAGCCTACATGATGACGATCGATGGTGGATTTCTGCAACATTTTTTTTTGACTAATCAGTTAAAAATTTGAGTAAAAATAACTATTAACTATTTGAGTATTCTGTTTCATTTTGCATATGAGGATGATTTGGAAAGCTCATGTCAGGGCCTTTCCAGGGGAAAAACAACCAATACAAAATATTGATTATTCACAAAGTTGCATTGATCCAAAATACTGTTGAAATTTAAAAATGTTAAATTTCCTGATCAGTTGGAATATTGCACCACTTGGTGTTATGCGTAGTTTGATATCCATCACTTCCAACAAGGACCCCCATCCAGATATGGCATGCTGCGACCCGTCCGCATCGTTCTCTACGTAGTTGTTTTTGATATTATAATAACCGCCCGCCCGTAGAACGTAGAATGTAAAATTATTCAATATTATTAGCGCACATGATGATGATCGATGGTGGATTTCTGCACCAAATTTTGTCTAATCAGTTAAAAATTTGAGTAAAAATAACTATTAACTATTTGAGTATTCTGTTTCATTTTGCATATGAGGATGATTTGGAAAGCTCATGTCAGGGCCTTTCCAGGGGAAAAACAACCAATACAAAATATTGATTATTCACAAAGTTGCATTGATCCAAAATACTGTTGAAATTTAAAAATGTTAAATTTCCTGATCAGTTGGAATATTGCACCACTTGGTGTTATGCGTAGTTTGATATCCATCACTTCCAACAAGGACCCCCATCCAGATATGGCATGCTGCGACCCGTCCGCATTGTTCGTTTGCACATCGGCAGCTCTGATACCGCTCAGACACTGTCCGCAACGAGCGGAAGTTCACCATCAACGTCGTCCCGGTCGTCAAGCGGGAGAGGTGCTTTTTGGCCGCGTCTGTGCCTTTATCACCGCAACACTTTCACACAAGGTTTATTGTTGTGTGTATTAACCTACCCCGTTGTGATGGGGTGCAGGGATTTGAGCATTGCATCGCAATATGGATCGGCCGTGTGCGTCATTGGTGCCGTCGTTGGGGACGCCATTTTGCTTGATTTTACACATAGTTTGTTAGTTGATTTTTGATGGATGACATCTAAAAAAATGTTTTTCGCATCATGCAAACGTGGCATTAAACTAATAATATCCCGAGAAGTTATTGTGCTAGTCTGAAACGCAATACATCTTTGGAAAGCTCTTTAACTCCTCTACATTTCTGTATATGATGTTGCTATGTTATTTCTGATGCCCGCGTTAGTTTTTATGATTGAAAAACCATAACTGCTTAGTCAAAATATAAATGTTTAGAGGTGCCGTGCAGAAAACCAATGGTCATTATTTTTTATCACCAATACTGCGCGAACTCTACGAACTCTCCATCAACCTCCTTTACGCTGCGAGTTTCGAGGCTAATTTTAAGAATTTCCTCACGAAATCCACTGCACGTGCACAAACTCTCCAGCAATGGTACAATATGAAAATAGTTCAGCCGAAGACATCATTTTCCCCATGAAGCCAATTTTATGCGCTGCATGCAGATGAGGAGGTCACAAATGGAAAATCGTGTATTAAAAACTGTTTACATTTGAGCACAAACACAAACCAATTATTTGCTCAGCTCGAATTAGACCAAAGCCATGCTCAGCGCGTGCAATGTCTAAAAATATTATAAAATAATATTATAAATGGCCCAAAATGCTCACTCATTGGAATTTGCAGCCAACACAGAACGGCAGTATCTATTGAAAGGATACCTCATAACATTCCTTGGCGAGCAAGATCTTCATACTCCGCCCGGTTCAAGACATTTCCATGCGAATCTTCATATTCCTCCTCGTGATCTCCATCAAATTGATTGCCCTCCAACTCTGACCTTAATCTGCCCCATAATTCCTGAGCATCTTCAATTTTTATCACTCCATGGAAATGTTTCGTATTAGGAATACCTAAACACCTCATTCCATAAGCATGGCGGGATTCAGTGAAATGCTTTTCAAAATTGCGTCTTCCACGATAAGACTCGTTGCCACAGATTTCACAGGGATAAAAATGATTCAGTCCATGGAGTTTGAACAGCCAATATGGAATAGGCTTACCGTCCCAACCAAGAGGTACATTCTTAGGATTGTAAATAGGCGCATCGTCTTCGTCATCTTCATCGGCGCTATCATTACCTTCTCCTCCATCACGAGATTTCTTTAATGGGTTGGCATTATCGTCATCCATGCGAGCACCATTGATTTCTTCATCAATCTCTTGATCACGTTCGTTTTCCGTTTGAGTGCTGCGTCGCTCAATGAGTCGTCGTGTCCCATCTAGAGTAGGTTTTAGCTGGTCAAGGAGAGACGAGACAACTGTTTCAAGGCGTGCAATGTCTACTCTACGATCTGTGACAATGTCCAATACATCTATGGAATTCTTTGGCGGGTCGACATCCTTGGAATTATTGATTTTGGCAACATCTGTTCCAGCAGAGGATTCGGGTTTTGATTTTGGACCAGCACCTTTCTTCTTTGCAAAGACTTTGGCAGGCAATTTATCCAAGGGCGTGTCCTTCGTCAAAAACAGCCTGGCAGCTCGATCAGATACAGTTCCTCCGCATTTGAGACCCAGCCGAGCCAATTCCGATTTGAGTTCATCTCCACTAACTTCATTTTCCAAGTCAGCGGCAGTAGCATATTTACTCAGGTTGATACCAATATCAGACTGTTGTACATCATTTTCAGGTGTAGACTTTGAATCTAAAGCATGGACCATGGAAGCCTCCGCCTTACGACATTCCCAGCCCTCCACACCTCCCTTCTCTCCCCATTCTTTGTCAAACAAAGATATAGCTGGCAAAATAACCTCAGATGCCACGTCCAAAAAGGGCGATGTTCGCTTTAAAAATCCAACGAGATAAGATTCTAATTGACGAAGAAATCTTGCGTATTTACGTCGATCACGCAGTTTGGCAGATTCGGGAACAGATGAATTGAGTCCTTTAGAAAGAATGGACAAAAATTCAAGATATGATACGATCGTAGCAATCGAAGAAGCATCCTGGCCCGCCGTTTCTTTACCATTTTCACTTCCTTCTGGGTTTGCAAACGCATGTCGCATATTACGAACTTCCTCCTCATAAATTGGTACCAAATCAAGATACTTTCCAAACATCTCCTCCGGAGTAAAGACTTCTCCCGTTCGAACTAATGATGTTTCAGTGGCAATGAGGGAGGCAATATCATATCCATCTGCCAATGGATTGCCATGTTTCCGTTTTTGACCTGAAAGTTGTGGAGGTAGTGCTAGTGATCCTGCTCCAGATCCTTGAAAACCCAAAAACGAATTATCCATATTCATCGATGGACCCTCATCAATATTTCCAGCATGATATTGCTTGACTTCTTGTAACCGTTCATAAAATGAGTTTAGCAATGCGCCACTACCGCTATTCATCTCTTCACCCATTTCTCCAATATTCTTGACCTCATGTCGCGCCGCCTCCAAAGCCCTTCCACTAGCCAAAGTTTCCTTTTTCAACATTTCATTCAACTCTGACTCCCTTTGCATCACTGCTTTCAAAGCCGTGGAACGACACGCAATTGCTAATTGACCACGATTTAACGAATATTCCTGATCTTCATGCACTTTTGTTTTCGCCAATTCCAATTGAATCATGGCGGCTGTAATTACTCCACCTCCGGATAACCCCCCCATCCCATCACCAATCTCATCAGCAATTGCATCATCAACTTCTCCTCCAATCACATTCAATATTCTTGCACTCTTGACAAGCGATGCCCATGCATCACGCACCCCCCCCGGAAGTGACCGCGGATGGAGCGGATCCTGCAATGTCAATGCATTATTCGTATTTCTTCCCTGTTTATTATCTCCTTCTTCCCCCGTAGTCTCACCTCCGAATGCTGCGGCCGCCGCTCCGTCATCCGCCGAGGCACCCAAAGGATGAGCCAAAAGTGACGAAGCAAAGAGAGCACATGCCTCGCGTTCCGCGTGGAGGGAGCGGTGTCGTTCTAAAGTGGTGCAGGCAGATTTGACATGGGGGGTTGACACGGGGATGAGTGCTACGGGTGCGGTTGTTGTTGGTACCTGTTGGGTTTGGGGCGGTGGAGGTGGAGGAGGAGGGGGAGGGGGTGGCGGCGGCGGTGGCGGCGGTGGAACGGTCATGGCTCCGACGGTTTCTTGTGGTCAGACTGAAATTATTTTTCACAGTACCATACTAGAGTACCCAATTCGTGATTCGTGATTCGTGATTCGTGATTCATGAACTTGCATGACTCGTGACAAAAGAGCGCGCCGCGCCAAAAAATCTCGCCCGCCACCCGATCGAATTGTTTATTCTTTCTCGCGACGACAATGGTGGGCGGCAACTATTCCTCCTCCTCTTCCAGCGATAGCAGCATCGAGGAAGTACTGCGGCGTCCTCCTTCCTCTCTAAAGATGACATCAAAGCCATGTGATAACCATGGCGGTGGCGCAGCTTTAACTTTTGGCAAACCAAATAATGCAGTGGCGGTTTCGGCAAGGAAATCGGATGCACTACAACATAATACTATCGGCAACAATGACGTTGCTTCCGATGATAGCGATAGTAGTAGCAGCA
Organism: Conticribra guillardii; assembly: GCA_036939335.1. Classification (NCBI taxonomy): domain Eukaryota; phylum Bacillariophyta; class Thalassiosirophyceae; order Thalassiosirales; family Thalassiosiraceae; genus Conticribra; species Conticribra guillardii. Next base: position 17,268 of record JALLAR010000101.1, read on the forward strand.
GTGATGGCAGCCACAGTAGCAGCAGTAGTTGCAGCAGCAGCAGCAGCATTGAGCAAGTTTTGAAATCTTCGCAGTGGAAACGACCTTCCGACGACGGAAAGAGTAAAATAACCTATCTTAAACTGCCATTGGAAGGAAGAAATTCGGAAGGTGCAACTTCTTGCTCCAATTTGGCCAGAACAGCCACGGGACAAAGAACAACAAAATCGAAAGGACAAGCCGCTGGTCTCAATGACAGTATCTCTTCTAAACTTGGTACGATTATGCAATAAAAATGATTTGTAATTAGATTGTCCCTTGATGCAGCATTGGCCCAGCAAAAATATTCATCGCTCTGTTTCTTGTTTTTTCCCTTTTATACTTCCTCGCAGCCATGACCAAAGCAAACCGAGTCAAAATTCCAGAGGAAATCACATCGCCGTCTCAATTGAAATGGTACTGCATACGTCTCCGTGGTGGTAAATTCAAACAATGGCTTCAGCCATGCAGAGTTTTGAGTAAAGATGAAGCTATGCGACATCAACGGAAACCGGGCGGTGGCAATAGTAAAAGAATATCAGAAAGTCAATCAATGATTCAAACTATTGCCTTTCCGAACACAAATAGTGGTGACTTCATTTGTGTGGAGAATCATTTGCTGTTACCTTTTAATAAAATCCAAGGTGGAGCGGATGCCCTGAATGAAGATTATCTCGATCGGTACATGCAACAACGAAGAGATGATTGCGCCGCAAGTGATTTGGAAGCAGAGGGAATATTTCTGGAACGGATTTTCGATCACGCCATTAAATCAGAGAAAGAATCCAAAGATCGAGCATCTAAAGAACGTCAAGATTATTTGCACGATAGTTCGGATGATTCGTGCGTGATGGGAAGGAAACGCGCTGAATTTGAAGTTGTGGAGAATTCTGACCCTGATGGGGCTGATGATTTTGGCAATGAGATGGACGAACTCGATGCACCATACACGCAAGCAATCAATTTTGATCCTGACAATTTTCCAAACATCGGTGATATTTGCAATGAGCCCATCCGACCGGGGGATGAAATTGAATATTATTCTCCTATATTTGTTTCGGGTGATCGCCGAGGTCTGCGCCAAGCAACCGTCCTTTCCATCGACCCCAAAGATGAAGAAGCACCGCTAGTATTGAGCAATGGAGAATGCATTCCAAATGATACCAAGGTGAAGCGAATAAAGGTAATGACTGGAGGTGAATTGTTGGACCATCCTGGTATATTTCGACCAATTTACAGATTTAAACTTGTGAAGGCGAGTGGGAAAGGGTTTGTTTCTGCTGCGGATGGTATTATGAAAGAGGCTGCCCACTTTGGTGATATTCTTCAACGGAATATTGCCAACATGAAGTCTAAAGCACAAGCAGAGGGGTTTGCGCCAATGGACTTGCTTGTAAATGTGAAAGGGAAGAAATCTCCATCACCAACGACCAAGCCAACAAAAGAAACTAATCAATTGCCTCGAAAGAAAGAGCGTAGCATGTCATTTTCTTCGTCAACAGATAGCAGTATGGATGAAAGTCTTGGTCTAAGTAAACTACGAAAGAAGTCAAAACCTCAAACGAAAGAATCACCTGATACCAACAGTCGTGCGAAAGGGAAGAAATTGCCATCTTCAACGATATCTAGGAAGCCCCAATCTTCTAAAATGCCAACAAAAGAAACAAATCCATCGCCCCGAAAAAAAGAGCGTAGCATGTCATTGTCTTCGTCATCAGACAGCAGTATCGGTGAAATTCTCGGTCTAAGCGAACTACGAAAGAAGTTAAAAGATCAAACGAAAGATTCGCCTCATACAAACAGCCATGATAAGTCTGCGCCTCTAGCGGAAAACAACAAAAACAAAGAAAACAAAGAAAATCTGCGTTCCTTTTCCTTTGCAGAGTCACCATCGAAATCTCATTCCAAAGCGAATTCTTGGGATTCGTCGTCTTCGTCATCGGATGGTAGCGTTCAGTTGTCACCGATTAGGAAGAGTAAACACAACACACCTGTTGAGAACGAAAGAGTTTCTCTCAATAGGAGAGATGTTGATATCACTGCAATCAACAGTGGTTCCACAGGGTTAAAAGTGTCTCGCAAGTCTGATTTATCAATATCATCCGACGATGGCATAAGCAGCGAGAGCTCTGTCGAAGAAACAAAACGATTGCGCTTGAAGAAGCAATCATGCGTCGTAGGCAATGTATCGAAAAGATCAGCAGCTGGTCTCTCATCGTCTCAAAATTCGGTCAATTTGGACCAACAAACGACGCACAACAAATGCAACGAACATAAGAGTCATTTGCGCACTGTTCTGCATGAAGAAGCAGCGAGCAAAAAGAAAGCTCGAAAGATACTTGGCATGTCACTTCCTCATAGAGAAGCATCTTTACCATTGCCATCGTCGTCCCCTGGCAATATTCATGACTATTTACCATATTCATCTGGGAAAAGAAATGACAAACCTGGCAATTCATCGCCTGAAAAATCTCTTGGCAAGCGGAAGTCGTCCATGTCGTCAACGTCGCTGTCAACTTCGTCGTCGGAAGATAGTCTTGACTTGTCAAAACAATCAAATGCAAAGTTAGCCAGAAAACAAAGGCAAACAAACAAGTCAGGTGCTCACCAACCTACGTCTAACATCATTTTAAATCGGCTTTCTTCGACAGAATCAGTTGAGATTACGGAAGGCTGCAAGTTAGACGCAAACACAAGAAAGGAAAAAGCAACGAAGTTGGATGGATTGAAAATTCTTGCATCTGACTCATTGTCTTCAGATTGGAATGAGAACAAAATGGCTTCAACAAAGAAATCTAATTCTATTTTTAGAACAACGAAGCAATTCCCGACCAAGAAACCACCCTCACATGAATCTTCAATCTCAGTTGAAAGAATTCACAAATCAAATGGAAGTGCTGATAAAACTGGTGGCACACCATCATCGAAACACGCTTTTGGGGAAAAGGAAAGTTTGGCTGGAGGTTGGACACGCGGTAAAGGGGGCTGGGTCAGGTCTGCTGCATGCAATTCTCCGTTTTCTCTTTCCATTACCCGCCATAAGTAATTTTTTGCTCAATGTGGATGCTATTCACATAATTTTGCACCGCAATGAGTAAACAGTTCCTCAAATAATACTGAAGTAATGAACAGTTTGCGACAGTAACCTATTCTATTATTCATTGCGTTTAGTTATCGCAGTAGCAACCATCACCACCAAACTAACCTATGATGAACAACTATGATATCATTTCTGACACTCGCATAGTTTCTGCATTCGTTTGTTCTTTAGATATGAATCTTCTCTATTCAAAATGTGTGGTTAACAACAAAAAATTTGGTCCACGTTTGATTAGCCACGAGAATATATTGGGTGGTGATAAATATTCGTATACAGCTTGAACGCAGATCCGTTTCAGGACTGTCGCTTATTGCGCTAACAAGTGAAATAATGCTTGGCACAAACCGAAATCAAAGTGATTTCTTCATTGTTTAAGGTGCTGATTCCTACCCACCTACTCATCAAGCATTGATCTCCCAATACAAACAATATCGTAAAAATAGTGTCGTTGCATCATGACCATCTTTCGTACCAAATCAAGTCATTTCCACATTCCGGTCTTCCATCCTCCCATCGATATTTGTAGCGTGATCAGTGGCACCAGACCCCCTTCCGTGAGTAAATTTGATATCCGTGGGAGTTCCATGTCCAATGGGACTCGGTCCAGCCTCATACAAAACAATACCTGCCAAAATGAGCAAGAATGACAGGTAGTACAGTGCTCCTTCAAGTTGTTGCAATAAAAGAAAAGTGAGACATTGTGCCTACCAGATGATGACTGGCATTTGGAAAACATGATTTCATCTAGCTCACCAGGTATAAATCCCTCCTCAAAAATAGAAAATACTGTTGCCCAAAGATCACTCGTCAGCAATGATAGATTCAATAAAGCAGCTTCGGAAATTGAAAGAAAGTGGGTCTCTCCCGACATATCCATGAACTGAAATATAACATAGACACTCAATAGAAGAAGTCGCGTAGATAGTGCACACGGCTCATTTCCAAAATTGCTAAACAATCCCACCAGACTATCCCTTTCAAAAATAAGCAACTGAGCAACGGATATCCAAAGACCAAAGAAACCCTTCATAAAAAAGAGTTCATCCAATCCACCATACTGCTTGATCATTAATTCTGACAACACATCTTCCAGCCCCAGTAAAATTGCACCAGAAATAGCAGCTATATCTCCCTCAATATGACGCTCCATGTCATCCTTACTCTCACTTTTATCTCCCTCCAAATCCGAAAAGGTATTAATCAGAATACCAGATATACAGACCAATCCACCAAAAATATGCGTGAACCGATAGGACCTTCCCAATAAGCATTTACTAAAGAGCATAGCACTTGGAATTGCCAACGCCATGACCAAATAAATAAAAGTGAAGGATGTATACCGAAACGACAAAAATATGAGGTAATGGGCCTCCACTCCCACCAATCCAACGAGAAAGTATAACCACAATGGTGCATGGATAGTTTGCAACCCCCAGCAAAAGGAACGCGGCTGCTTAGATCTCGCAGAAGCTAATGAAAATGGACTTCGACCATGATTGTCCATTGTAAAATCATCATCAATGTCGATGTTATGATTCTTATCATGATTGGACGAGGATGTTCCTACTCTCTGATGTAATTTCTGTTGCTCATCTTCATTTCCACTGCAAAAGCTTTCGTCTTCTTCCTCTTCCTGTATCATTTCCACTTTCCGTTTCTTACGACAGCATCCAGCGCACCAGCCCCTCATTTTTAGTCCTCCTAATATCATTAATAAAAACATGACGATTCCCGTTTGAGTGAGCGGTACACTGACTTGACATGTCCCATTTAGCTCTTCACTTGCAGCACCTGCAGAAGCTAGAAAAAAAGAGAGCAATTGTCCAAAAAGCAATACTTTCCAATGAGCAATTGCATGGTATGCTCCATCGACAATGGTCGAGGCTGCTACCGATGTAATGGATCCATTGCCAAAGGAAAAGACGGAGTAATCGCTAGTGCTAGTATTATTTGGTATTGGAGGGTAGGGAGGAAGATTATTATTTTCTAGTATGGTATGTTGTTGGCGTTGTTGTTGTCCTTCATTGCTCGGGAAAGCGCCACTGCCACGACTGTAGGAGAACCGAAGACTATTTTCCTTGTGCAAATTGCGCTTATCGAGAATATTTCCCAGCGGAGAAGGACTGTGGAGTGCCTCGTGGAGAGGGCCGACGTCAGCGCGGGATGTTGAACGGGAGGTGGTAATGTTGTTGGGATGGTGGTCACTGGAGGACTTGCTGGCGGAGGAGGCATGTTCGTGCATCTTGAGAGGTTGGGACAGGCGGGTGGAGGCGAGGAAATAATAATAATGATGGAAAAGATATAAATAATGGAAAAGATATTATTATCTCGATTGCCAATGCAAAACTCGTGAACAATACTATCGGTGTTATGTATCGGTCAGAGTACTATGGTCGGTAGTAGATACTACCTAGGTAGTATGGTATTGTATCGATTATATCGGTAGTACCATATCTACTACTACTAGCACGATACAAGACGGCTTGTACGTGACGTCGTGACGTCATGACCTCGTGACCTCGGACCTCGGACCTCGGACGACGACCGACGACCGCTACATCATACAAGGCAAGTTCTAATTATCACTCATTCAGATCTGAATTTTTTTTCCCCCCATTTTTGTCATGACTAAATTAGGCATTATCATTCATCAAAAAGTAGTCG